>JASDQU010244132.1:117382-128983 GCA_032191745.1 Picea mariana | reverse complement strand
CAATGCTCCCCCTGACCATGTGCCCCTTATGATGCAATTTTTATGGTTTTTAATGAGGTTTTTGAATTACTCCTAATTTATGTCGAATATTTTCAAAAGTACTCCTGGGCAAAGTTTTTGTGAATATGTTTGCAATATGTTCTTTGGTGTCTACATTATTTTAACTACTTTTTGGGTAACCTGATCTCTTAGGGAATGGTATTTAATTGGGATGTGTTTGGTTTTAGAATGAGTTACTGGATTTTTAGATATGCTTATGGCATTAGTGTTATCATAAATAATAGTAATGGGATTATCATATCTTATTTGTAAATATTCTAATGTTTGCTTCATACAAAGAGCTTGTGTGAAACAGGATGTGGTAGAAATGTATTATGCCTCTATTGTATATAGTGATGTGGATGTTTGTTTCTTACTTATCTATTCTACTGAAATTTTTCCTAGAAAAAATGCTCCTTCAATGGTGCTTTTCCTATCATCTATACTACTGGCCCAATCTGCATTAGTGTATGCAGTTAGGTTGAAGTCTTTATCTTTTGGATACCATAATCCAAGTTCTAAGGTGCCTTTAAGATATCTGAATATTCTATTTACTTATTTTAAGTGAGTTTCTTTAGGAGCATATTGAAATATACCCACGAGTCCTACAACCTGTAGGAAGTCAGGTCTTGTTTCTATTGAATAGAGAAAACTTCCAACCATTGATCTGTACATCGTTTGGTCCACTTTTGGTGAGTCATCTTTTAGGATTAGTTTACATCCAACGACCATGGAATTACTCATAGGTTTACTATCTTCCATTTGAAATTTCTTTAGAATTTACTTGATATATTTGGCTTGGGAAACAAATATTCCATTTTCTGTTTGATTTACTTGTAAACCTAATAAGAAGGACATTTCTCCCAACATAGACATTTCAAATTCTTCTTGCATTTTGGTTGAAAACTTTTTGCTTAGTGTAGTAAGATTAAATCCAAATGTTATTTCATCTACATGTACCACCACAAAAATCATGTTTTGATCCTCAATTTTGACGTATAAGTTCTTTTGAGTAGTCCCTCTCTTATATCCTTGTTTTTGTAGGTACTGATCAAGCCTTGAGAACCATGATCTAGGGGCTTGTTTTAGACCATATAGGGACTTTTTTAGCTTGCACACATAGTCCTGATTTTATGTTAACATGAATCCTTCTGGTTTCTCAACATATAATTCTTCTTCTAGTGTTCCATTAAGGAATGTTGAATTGACATCCATCTCATAGATTTTGAAATTTTTGAAGCATGCAAATTCTAGGAATATTATGATGGCCTCGATTCTTGATATTGGAGAGAAAGTATCTTCAAAATAAATACCTTCCACTTGGGAATATCCTTTGAAAACTAATCCGTCTTTGTTCTTTATAATCTCTCTATTTGGTCTAGTTCTTCATTCATTGATTCTATCCAATATTTAATTTTTCTAGCTTCTTTGAATGACTTAGGTTTTATCAGGGATAACATTGCTTGTTTTGAGTCAAATGCTAGTTTCCTTCTTGTTTCCACTCCTGTAGTTTTATCTCCAATAATATGACTTTCATGATGATTCTTTTGAAGTCTTTTTGATGGAGCTTTTGGAAAGGGTGTTTCTTCGTTGTATTCTTCATCAGTATATGGTTCAATTTCATGTGTTTCATTATTATTGTTTTCTTATTGAGATTCTACATCATCATCTTCTTGTTGAGATTTTACATCATCACCTTCTTGTTGAGATTTTTTATCAATGTCTTGGGATATGCTCCTTAGATCATCCATATTTACATTGGCACTTTCCACTATCTTTAGTAGTCTAAGATTATAACATATGTATGCTTTGTTATTAGATGAATACCTTAAAAATATTCCTTCATCAAATATTGGATCAAAATTTCCTAAGTTAACTTCATCATTCTTAATGTAACATTTACTTCCAAAAGTTTTAAAGTGTTTTACAGATGATGGCCTCCAAAACCATAGTTCATAAGGGGTTTTGTCATGGTTGGGTCTCAACTGATCTCTATTAAGTATGTGGACTGATATGTAGATTACATCTCTACAGAATTTGTCTGGAAGCTTAGATTCATTTAGCATGGTTCTTGCAACTTCTTGAACTATTCTGTTTTTCCTTTCTACCACTTCATTCTGTTGAGAAGTCCCGAGAGCCAAAAATTGTCTTTTATACCATGATTTTCACAAAATTGAATGAACTCTTTAGTGGTGAGTTCTCCTCCATTTTCTGATCTTAGAAATTTAATTTTGAGATCTATTCATTTTTTACAAGGGCTTTGTATGTTTTAAATTTCTTAAAGGCTTGTTATTTTTCTTTTAGAAAGTATACCCAGGTCAATCATGTGTAATCATCAACAATCAACATAAAACACTATTCACCATAAGTACTTTTAGTTATGGTAGGTCCACATAGATCTATGTGAATAAGTTCTAATGGTTTTGTTGTGGAATTCTCTTTTGTTTTGAACCTAAATCTTGTTTTCTTTCCTATTTGACAATGTTTACAAATAGAATATGAAGGCTTACTCACTTTTGGAAAGTCCCTAACTGCCTCATTCTCATGGGATTTGATCAAGTTTTCAAATCTTAAATGTCCCATCCTTATATTCCATAGCCATATTTCATCTACTTGGATTAAACAACATTTTTCTTCTTCATCTATATTAAAGATGTACACATTGCTAGATGTTCTTGGTGCAATTGTCACTAGCTTTCTAGTGTCCTTTTTTCTAATCTCGCATTTATGAGAATCAAAAGTAAGTATGTGACCTTGATCACATGTCTGACTCACACTTAGGATATTAGGTTTGATATTTTCTACCAGAATTATATCTTCTTCTTTGGTTTTATTATTTCCTAAACTGACAGTTCCTTTTCCCAGTATTTTGGCTAACATATTATCTCCAAACGTCACTTTTTGTTTCCCATTCTTGTTTAACTTGAGAAATTTGCTTTGATATCCAGTCATGTGTTTGGAACATCCACTGTGTATATACCACTRACACCCTTGATTTCTCGCATATAAGGCTACATTGCACTCAATTTTCTTTTTCTTTAATACTTTTTTATTGTTGGGAATATTTATCTTTTTATCATATTTTGGCAATCTACATTCACTAGCTTTATGACCATAGTTGTTGCATTTGTAACATTCAACATTGTACTCTTGTATGGAAGAGAACGAGTTATAGTTTCTTCTTTTTGTATTATCCTTATTATTTCCATATCTTTGAACATTTCTTGAATTGTACTCTCTATAAGCTTTACAGTGTATTGTTTTATGTCCAAAAGTTTTGCAAGAATATCAATAACCAAGAAAGATATATTGATTTCTGTTGGAGGGATTCCTTTTGATGATTCTATTCTTTAATTTATATTTTTCATTAGTAGAAGGTGCATATTTTTATTTATTTGGCATAGTTTCAAATGGTACTTTTTTTGTTTTATTTTATTTTCTATTTATGGGTTTCTTAAGAACATTTGCGTAGATGATTTTGTCATTTTATCATTCTGTAGATGGATCATATCCTAGTCTTGTCTTATCATTTGATGATCTCTAATTGCTAAGAATGTTATTCAATATTTTTGAGCTGTTTTCAAATTTAGACTTAATATCTTCTTTTTCTAGTTTCCCTTTTAGTTGAACTATTTCATCCTCCAATATTTTACACATTTGTTGCTTTTCACTGAGTTCCTATTCAATATCTTTTCTTTTCTTTTGGTTTCTTGGAGTTGAGTTTTTAACTTGATAATCAATTGTTCCAACTCACTGATGTATTTGGAAACTTCCTTCTCTCTTGATTTAATAGCTTCTTCAATATCTAGAAGCTCTTCCCTTAGTAAACTGTTTTTTTCCAGTTTTTCTTAGTTATTCAATTACACGAAGGAATTCTTCTTCGAAGTTCACTTTTTCTTCATCTTCCGAATGATTATCATCTTGAGTTTTTATTCCCATAAATAGAATCTCTCGTTCCTCTTCTTCATTTTCTTTCGATGAGCTACTGTCTTCTTGGGTAAAGAACATTTTCTTTTTCTTGTAGAACTTCCTTTTATCATTAGTTTTTTTTTTCTTCTTATTTTTTAAGGTTCTTTCATCATCACTTTCCTCCTTCTTAGGATAGGGACATTTATTGGCAAAGTGTCCAATTTCTCCACAGTTGAAACATATTAAATGAAACTTTCCTTTGTATTTTCGAGTCCCTTTCTTGAGTTTCTTTATGAAGTTAGTAGTTTCTTCATTAGATATATCTGATAACTCATCATCGATATTTTTCTCCCACCTCATCTTTTTTTTAGATGATTTAAAGGTTGTTTCTCTTTTTGATGGTTTTTCCTTCCATGTTCTCATCTCATATGCTATAAAAATTCCATGAAGCTGATCTACTGTTAGTTTGTCAAGTTCTGGCTTATCTTCAATTGTGGAAATATTGGCATCATATATCATAGGTAATGACCTTAATATATTTTGTACAATAGGTTTATCAGTAAGTTCTTCTCCTAGTGCTCCGATTGAATTAACTACCTCATCTACACTATTAAAGTATTCAACAATGTTTTCTTCTTCTTTCATATTCAAAATTTCAAACTAAGTTCTATAGGTTTGTAATTTGGCTTCTTCGACTTTTCCATCTCCTTCATATACAACCTCCAATTTGTCCCAGATTTCCTTAGATGACTTACAATGCATAAACTTTACACATATATATTTTTTCAATCCTTATAAAATGGTGTTAACTTCTCTTGAGTTGTCATTGTAGATTTTCTTTCTTGCAATACCTTTGGGCGGAGCAGTTGGTGCAGTGTGACCATCTACACCATATTTCCAGATATCAAAACCAAGAACAACATGAATCTTTTCATTCTTATTTTCCAAAGAGCATAACCACCTCCCTTAAACAATGGTGCTTTGTGTGAAGACATTCCTTGTTGTTGACCCATTCCTTTAGGATCTACCTTCTAGTTATTATACTATGATGAAGGCACTTTCTTTGATACCAATTGTTGGAAATACCGAGGGGGGGTGAATCTGTATTACCCTTTTAAAACAATTAGCAATTACTTTGTTATTTTATTAAATTCCACAATAGATCAACAATGAACTTGTACTAAAATAAATTATATAAATATAATTAACATGAATTACAAGGTTTTATAAAGAATAGTGAAGGACACCAATCCTTTTTAGAGCACCAACTTTAAGAGACACAAATCCCCTTCTTCAGGGCACCAACCCTAGGAAGCACCAATTCCATTTATTTATGGCACCAACCCTTGGAAGCAACTACTCCATTGTCTTTAGGGCACCAACCCTAGGAAGCACCAACTCCCTTGTATTTAGGGAAAAAAACCCTAGGAAGCACTAACTCCCTTATTTAGTAAAGGATATAAATCCTTATTTTCTCCTCCCTTCCACCCTCACAACATCAGTATCATCGGTTACTTTTCTTGGACTCTGCTTCTATTTTGATCTTCTGATCTGGACTACAGAAACACCTTCTTCTCACCATTATTTATTGTTTATATATAGACTTCCAATTGGTGTGAAATTGAATCATTGTGTCTTTTGAAAATGAATCATTGTACCTTTTCATTAACATAAATTAATTTCTTCCTTTATTAATTTATCATGTAAGTTTCTTAGTTTAATTAATCTTGATTCATCCTCAAAAGTTGATCACAGGTATGGATCAACTCCTTATCTCATTCCCATGCTTCTATTGCATCCCCAGTTCTCCAACAGATCATATTTGAGCTTTTCGATTATCTCTCTAATTCATTGGATGTATGTGATCACTTAATATCAATGAGGGAAAAATATAGATACTATCTGGTTCAACATTCCCTCTTGACTGAGATAAAATTTCTTACTCTGTGTGTTAAATTTTGCATAGAAACACTTCAGAACGTTTGTTCCATACGACCATAGGTGGTGACCAGCTGCTAATCCAAATGAGTGCATAATAATTTATCAAGATCAACGGTCACATTTAGTTGTACGTTGAGATGGATGACTGTCATTTACTTTGGAAATTCGTCCTTCGGGACTTCCATCCTTTGCAATCATTCAATCCTCCCAGAGTACATTTTGCTGAAGTAGATTGGATGGTCGATATTTGATATTCCGTTACATGGACGATCCTGGATATGTCCATAGATTTCAAACAAATCCATGGCCATGAATTAATCAAACGTTCATATGGATGGCTAGGATTAATTTGGAGTTAAACTTTCACAAGGGATAAATCGTCTTCCAACCTACGAACCATAAATCTCCTATCCACGCATCATACACACATCATTTTGGAGCTTGGAAAGGTGGTTTTACAAAATGCTTTAGTTGACTTCCGAAATAGCTTATACTCGTTGATTTGTATTTTGGATCGACGACTGCGAACAGTTCTTGTCCTTGTCCTTTACCTGTTCTTGATCAACGTTCGAGAATGAATTCGGCCTTCAAGGCTTTGGGAAGTTGCTAGTGGTAGAAACTAGTTTTTCTCGAAGGACATACTCCCAGAGTGACGTAGCTTGTTGACATCACTATCGATGTGGCACTGGACGAGTGGTTGCCACATGTCACTCAGATTTGTGACTTATGTATATATATAATTCCAATTGGACCTTGACACTTGTCAACATAGGAATCCACCACATGTCCTTGTTCAAGTGGTCTTGCTGACGTAGACTATGATGACATGGGATATCAATGTGTGTGCCACATGTATTACTACGTGACTTCAAAGATATGGCTTCGGGTCGATTTACATGTTATAAAACATTTTTTTTTGTTGAAGTGGTCATTGCCAAAGTTGACCACAATTGGACCCACCTATCCTGATCCAACGGTCATCATGCATTTTCCAAATCCGATGGTCCTTATTCACTTCGGAAATTTGGGGCTCCGACCATTGGGTGAATTCATATGTTCTTGGATTATTTTTTTTGGAGTGGTCAACATCAGAGTTGACCATCACCTTGTGATCTGATGGTTCCCATATTTTACTCCAGATCAACGGTTGACGTGACCTCGGGGCTTCGGCCTTCGTGTAATCTTACCTATTCTTGGATTTTTTTAGCCGGAGTGGTTAGCGTCGGAGTTAACTACTACTACAAAATCCTAATCTGATGGCTATCATTGATATCAAAGTGATCCTTAGATCCGACGACTTACTTTTACTTTGTAACTTCAACTTCACTTAAAATTCCTCCATGCAAATTTTCTTCGGTCAATATTATCCGAAGTGGTCAATGTTGGGCTGACCATGCATATGTCATTTCTATGATTGAAAATCCATGACTCTTAGTAGTTGATCTGACTATCTATATTCAATCTATATCTCATGATATAAATCATTCCCGAATATTCAATAGACGACCATGATTCTTCTCTTCTTTACGCAAGTTTCCTCTATGATTCGACGATCAAAATTTGTCCCAAAAACTACTTCAGCGAAAATTATTCCTCATCGATTCTTTTGGAGTTTTGCTGTGGAGATTTCAATATCGATAGTGTTTATGCAATGCATTCTCCCTTCTTAGCTTCAGGTTAACATTCTTCTACTCCATATTTGACATCAATGAAAATATCATACCACTGTGTCCAACACCTTCTCAACCATTAGATCAAGTATAGTGGAAGGATAAGGTAAGTGGTATCATTAAATGGTAGTAATCCATCATTCCCACTTGATGATCCCTTCAGTAGGTAACCCTTCCAGAATTGAAGGGTTAAGAATGGTAAGGGTTGTGAACTCACGAATCCTCGAAGTGGTGAAATACCGCCACCTTTTGGATCGTGGGGAATATTTCGGGAGGAGTGTAAGTCATTGATCTGAGCATCCATTTGGATCCTTTCTCGATTGTTTAATCAACTGGTGGAAGGAAAACATAATTACTTCGACAAATTCCTATTCCGGGAAGCGTAAGGCACAATGTGTGAGAACATCGTGAAGCATCGAAGGCTGAAGTACGTGGGAAGGAAGTCTGAGACTTTAGGACTTCGGAGCTCTAGGAAATTTGACATGTTGGTGGATAGGCCATACACCAAAATCTTGAAGGCTGAAGTGCGTGGAAGGAGTTCTACAACTTCATAATTACGGTACTCCAGGAAAAACTTGAGGATGCAGGAAGGTGTGTTTAACGTCGAAGTGATGAAGCACTTGTTATGAGGAAAACCACTCTATGGCATGGGGTAAACTAGAACAGACAGAATGAATACAAAAATTGACTCTAATCCCAAGTATTCTATATAAATTTAAATGCTAACAAGACAAGATAAAGAGCCTACCTCATCTGGACATTCAATGAAGACCACCGTTGAACATGCAACTCAAAGCTCTATACCTGCAACTTTTCCTCAACATCCAAGATATGTAAGCATATGGTGATAATATATAAATTTAGCACATACGATAGCATAATCCATTAAAATTCATAACAAATATTCCCATGGAATAATAACTAAAATATTTTCAAGATATCAATTGGATGAGAAAAGAGTATTTCTATTAAAATATGATCAAAAGAAGTGTATGAGTGGCAAACTTCCATGTTGGCACGTCTCATAACCAAGAAACTAAGTCCCTTCGAGCTGGGCCTCCACCACTTCAATCCTCCACCAAAGGCAATATCATATAAGAGATACAATGTGGTTCTCCATCAAAGGGGGAAGAGCTTGGGGGATGAATAATGTGTTATGAATTTAAAGGTAAAAGGGATGCAAATTCATTATGAAGTGTATAATTTCTCTAGAGTAACTTTGCTCTCAAAAGTTGAATTTTTCTCCCTTTCTATGATTTGGATATAGCCCATTTATATCCTTCAAATGGAACTAAAGGGCCGATTCAGAATGTTTCTAGTATATGGAAGTTCAGGTATCATGGATCTCGTGATGTGACATGGAAACCCGACACAATTTTTAATTTTTATCAGCAAACTCAATGTACGTGGGATGTAGTGGTGAAACCTGTGTATATGCATGCTGTATAACTATTAGGGAACATATATGTGGAAAAATATAGTTTTTAGCTCTCAAAAGTGAAAAAGGGGACTTCAAGTATCCATATGGAAATGGAAAAGGATTTCTAAGAAAGTTGCATGGGGTGAGGAAAATCTTTCTATAACAACGTCAAAGCACTGAAGTTCCCTTTTTGTAGTGTCCAACTCTGATTGGATGGGCCCACATACACCATGATGATGTGGCATGCCTGGATAGTTCCACTTGGTATCATGGTGTTGGATTACTAAGAGGGGGGGGTGAATCAGTAATAGAGAAATAATCCTTTTTAACCACAAAATGAAGTGTTATATCAATGCAGCATTATCATCCAATAGTTGCAGAGTAAATAAACAATGAGGAAATGAAAAATCATACACATACATAGTACACCACTGTTTTTACATGGAAACCCAAAGCGGGAGAAAACCACATAATGATTTTTCTTATATGTCTTTAAGAATTACATTCATTGGAAGCACCAACTTCCTTTGTTTTCTAGATGCAATTGGAAGGAGGCTCCAACCCCCTGGTTTCTCAAGCTACAACTTGAAGGAAGCTCCAAATCTCCAATTCTCAGGCTACTACCAGAAGGAGGCTACAACCCCCTAGTTTCTCAGGCTACAACTTGAGGGAAGATCCAACTCCCCAATTCTCTGGATACAACCAGAAGGAGGATACAACCCTCTATGTTCTTCGGATACAACTGGAAGGTGGATAAAACCACATGTCCTTTCCCCATCCAACCACCTTGATGTAGAATTAGAATGATGGAACCACTGTCACACTATCACAGTGAGATATACTGATGTAAATCTGTACCAATCAACCTGTAATCAACTTGTTATCACATGAAGTTGTTAAGGGTCACATATAGTTAACCCTACACCCCTGACCCGTCTCTCTCTTCTCTGCATGCCATTCCTATAATTTTTCCCCTTCTGGTTGGTAAATTCGATTTCCCTTTTTGTTCAATGACCTAGTTTTCCTTAGTGTCTTTCTTGACTGATTCTTGGCTCAACATTTTCCTATTTTTCTCGAAGGATAAAAACATATCGTGATTTTGGTTCAAATTACTAGTCATCTTGTTTTCCATTGATTGAGCTCACAACAGGTTGTCCAAGTCCTTTGTTTTCACAAGTAACAACCATGAGCTCAAAGTGCAACATTCAAAGAAGTCCATTTCAGGATTGAAACACAAGAAAACAAACATGTTCATGTTTCAACGACAAAGATCCCATATACAATTCAGATTAGTGGCTCTCGTGCATTCAAAATTTCAAAGTTGCGTGATTTTTAACAACCAGATAGATTCCCCAAAGTGATGTTTGCTCGAAGTTACAGATCAAGCGCCAACGCCCTTCTCCAACGGAGGATCATGATTTACTTTGGGAGTTCGAGCTTCGGGAGTTTCAGGACTTCCCTTCTCGTTTTCCTCCATAGTAATTTATCCTAGAGTGCACATATCTCTGCCGCATGTCTATCCATATCGAACAATCATGATTTACTTCGGGATTTCGGGCTTCAGGAGTTTCAAGAATTCCCCTCTCATTTTCCTCTGAATTACTTTCTCCCAGAGTGCATAGATCTTTTTCGTGTGTCCTTCCAAATCTAATGGTCATGACTTACTTCGAGAGTTCGAGCTTCAGGAGTTTCAAGACTTCCACTCTTATTTTCCTCCGGAGTACTTTCTTCTCGGAGTTTCATATCTTTCGCCATCTTTCCCTCTGGATGATGGCCAAATGGAATTCATTTCAGGTCGCCACATCACTCTGGGCCCGTACTACTCGGAGAGTTATACAAGTTCTACATGCATAACCCCCCCGAGCTCCGAAATGCCAAAGACACTTGGAACCCATCAGTGCATACACATGGCACTCATATGTCAGTGACATGTGGCATCCATATATCACTAACACATGTTACCCTCATTTCCATGACAAGTCAACATAGTGACATCAGGCCACCATGTCAACTTCAGGAAATCGTCCTCCGAGAAGTATTATTTTGTAGCATCAAAAGCTGTAGAGCGCCAAAATTAGCGCCATATCTAAGCATGGTTAAAAGGATTCTAGAGTTGGTAGGAAGATAAGCTTCAGTGGGGGCGCTAAAATAATGAGGCTACCCAAATCACATATTGCGACCAGATTGATGGCCATGCTTCATTGCAGGGACAAAACATGCTCAAACGATAAAATTATTGAGCGGTCCCGCAATTGAAACCATGGTATAGAGAAAGAGGTATGTGACAGTTGGTGGTGTATTGTGGGCACCGAAATGGTGTGGATCCAAACCGCCCTTGACAACCACAAAATCAAGTGCATATATACTATTAAATCTGAGAGCAACGCGTGGAAACAAGCTAGGCATAAGGCCTCATCCTGCTCCCAAGGAGAATTTAGTTAATGAAAGAAGAAATGGTGGTTGAATAATCAACTCCCCCCTTAAATGGAAGCATGGGGGGTCTAGCCGAGGAGACAATAAACTATCAACCCGAAGTACCACAGAGGGAAGTTTCTCCTGCATGCCCATACTGACCAGGTTTTCCTTCTGACATATGGAACATGACAAACAAGAGAAGACACA
>JASDQU010244132.1:92761-109112 GCA_032191745.1 Picea mariana | reverse complement strand
CCTAGTGCTCCGATTGAATTAACTACCTCATCTACCCTATTAAAGTATTTAACAATGTTTTCTTCTTCTTTCATATTCAAAATTTCAAACTAAGTTCTATAGGTTTGTAATTTGGCTTCTTCGACTTTTCCATCTCCTTCATATACAACCTCCAATTTGTCCCAGATTTCCTTAGTTGACTTACAATGCATAACCTTTACACATATATATTTTTTCAATCCTTCTAGAATGGCGTTAACTTCTCTTGAGTTGTCATTGTAGATTTTCTTTCCTACAATACCTTTGGGTGGAGAAGTTGGTGCAGTGTGACCATCTACACTATATTTCCAGATATCAAAACCAAGAACAACATGAATATTTTCATTCTTATTTTCCAAAGAGCATAACCACCTCCCTTAAACAATGGTGCTTTGTGTGAAGACATTCCCTGTTGTTGATCCATTCCTTTAGGATCTACCTTCTAGTTATTATATTGTGCTGAAGGCACTTGCTTTGATACCAATNTTAAAGCAATTAGCAATTACTTTTTTATTTTATTAAATTCCACAATAGATCAACAACGAACTTGTACTGAAATAAATTATATAAATATAATTAACGTGAATTACAAGGTTTTATAAAGAATAGTGAAGGACACCAATCCTTTTTAGAGCACCAACTTTAGGAGACACAAATCCCCTTCTTCAGGGCACCAACCCTAGGAAGCACCAATTCCATTTATTTATGGTACCAACCCTTGGAAGCAACTACTCCCTTGTCTTTAGGGCACCAACCCTAGGAAGCACCAACTCCCTTGTATTTAGGGAAAAAAACCCTAGGAAGCACCAACTCCCTTATTTAGTAAAGGATTTAAATCCTTATTTTCTCCTCCCTTCCACCCTCACAACATCAGTATCATCAGTTACTTTTCTTGGACTCTGCGTCTGTTTTGATCTTCTGATCTGGACTATAGAAACACCTTCTTCTCACCATTATTTATTGTTTATATATAGACTTCCAATTGGTGTGAATTTGAATCATTGTGTCTTTTGAAAATGAATCATTGTACCTTTTCATTAACATAAATTAATTTCTTCCTTTATTAATTTATCATGTAAGTTTCTTAGTTTAATTAATCTTGATTCATCCTCAAAAGTTGATCACGGGTATGGATCAACTCCTTATCTCATTCCCATGCTTCTATTTCATCCCCAGTTCTCCAACAGATCATATTTGAGCTTTTCGATTATCTCTCTAATTCATTGGATGTATGTGATCACTTAATATCAATGAGGGAAAAATATAGATACTATCTGGTTCAACGTTCCCTCTTGACCGAGATAAACTTTCTTACTCTGTGTGTTAAATTTTGCATAGAAACACTTCATAACGTTTGTTCCATACGACCATAGGTGGTGACCAGCCGCCAATCCAAATGAGTGCATAATCATTTATCAAGATCAACAGTCATATTTAGTTGTACGTTGAGATGGATGACTGTCATTTACTTTGGAAATTCGTCCTTCGGGACTTCCATCCTTTGCAATCATTCAATCCTCCCAGAGTACATTTTGCTGAAGTAGATTGGACGGTCGATATTTGATATTCTGTTATATGAACGATCCTGGATTTGTCCATAGGTTTCAAACAAATCCATGGCCATGAATTAATCAAACGTTCATATGGATGGCTAGGATTAATTTGGAGTTAAACTTTCACAAGGGATAAATCGTCTTCCAACCTACGAACCATAAATCTCCTATCCACACATCATACACATCATTTTGGAGCTTGGAAAGGTGGTTTTACAAAACACTTTAGTTGACTTCCGAAATAGCTTATACTCGTTGATTTGTATTTTGGATCGACGACTGTGAACGGTTCTTATCCTTTTCCTTTACCCGTTCTTGATCAACGTTCGAGAATGACTTCGACCTTCAAGGCTTTGGGAATTTTCTAGTGGTAGAAACTAGTTTTTCTCAAAGGACATACTCCCAGAGTGATGTATCTTGTTGACATCACTATTGATGTGGCACTGGACGAGTGGTTGCCGCATGTCACTCAGATTTGTGACTTATGTATATATATAATTCCAATTGGACCTTGACACTTGTCAACATATGAATGCACCACATGTCCTTGTTCACGTGGTCTTGCTGACGTGGACTATGATGACGTGGGATATCAATGTGTGTGCCACATGTATTACTACGTGACTTCAAAGATATGGCTTCGGGTCAATTTACATGTTATAAAACATTTTTTTTTGTCAAAGTGGTCAGTGCCGAAGTTGACCACAATTGGACCCACCTATCCTGATCCAACGGTCATCATGCATTTTCCAGATCTGATGGTCCTTATTCACTTCGAAAATTCGGGGCTCCGACCATTGGGTGAATTCATATGTTCTTGGATTATTTTTTTTGGAGTGGTCAAATTCAGAGTTGACCATCACATTGTGATCTGATGGTTCCCATATTTTACTCCAGATCAACGGTTGACGTGACCTCGGGGCTTCGGCCTTCGGGTAATCTTACCTATTCTTGGATTTTTTTAGCCGGAGTGGTCAGCGTCAGATTTAACTACTACTACACAATCCTAATATGATGGCTATCATTGATATCAAAGTGATCCTTAGATCTGACGACTTACTTTTACTTTGTAACTTCGGCTTCACTTAAAATTCCTCCATGCAAATTTCCTTCGGTCAATATTATCCAAAGTGGTCAATGTTGGGTTGACCATGCATATGTCATTTCTATGATTGACAATCCATGACTCTTAGTAGTTGATCTGATGATCTATATTCAATCTATATCTCATGATATAAATCATTCCCGAATCTTCAATAGACGACCATGATTCTTCTCTTCTTTGCGCAAGTTTCCTCTATGATTCGACGATCAAAATTTGTCCCAAAAACTACATCAGCGAAAATTATTCCTCATCGATTCTTTTGGAGTTTTACTGTGGAGATTTCAATATCAATAGTGTTTATGCAATGCATTCTCCCTTCTTTGCTTCAGGTTAACGTTCTTCTGCTCCATATTTGACATCAATGAAAATATCATACCACTGTGTCCAACACCTTCTCAACCGTTAGATCGAGTATAGTGGAAGGATAGGGTAAGTGGTATCATTAAATGGTAGTAATCCATAATTCCCACTTGATGATCCCTTCAGTAGGTAACCCTTCCAAAATTGAAGGGTTAAGAATGGTAAGGGTTGTGAACTCATGAATCCTTGAAGTGGTGAAATACTGCCACCTTTTGGATCGTGGGGAATATTTCGGGAGGAGTGTAAGTCGTTGATCTGAGCATCCATTTGGATCCTTTCTCGATTGTTTCATCAACTAGTGGAAGGAAAACATAATTACTTCAACGAATTCCTATTCCGGGAAGTGTAAGGCACAATGTGTGAGAACATCGTGAAGCATCGAAGGCTGAAGTACGTGGGAAGGAAGTCTGATACTTTAGGACTTCGGAGCTCTAGGAAATTTGACATGTTGGTGGATAGGCCATACACTGAAATATCGAAGGCTGAAGTGCGTGGAAGGAGTTCTATAACTTCATAATTACGGTACTCCAGGAAAAACTTGAGGATGTAGGAAGGTGTGTTTAACGCCGAAGTGATGAAGCACTTGTTATGAGGAAAATCACTCTATGGCATGGGGTAAACTAGAACAGATAGAATGAATACAAAAATTGACTCTAATCCCAAGTATTCTATATAAATTTAAATGCTAACAAGACAAGATAAAGAGCCTACCTCATCTGGACATTCAATGAAGACCACCGTTGAACATGCAACTCAAAGCTCTATACCTGCAACTTTTCCTCAACATCCAAGATATGTAATCATATGGTGATAATATATAAATTTGGCACATACGATAGCATAATCCATTAAAATTCATAACAAATATTCCCATAGAATAATAATTAAAATATTTTCAAGACATCAATTGGATGAGAAAAGAGTATTTCTATTAAAATATGATCAAAATAAGTGTATGAGTGACAAACTTCCATGTTGGCACGTCTCATAATCGAGAAACTAAGTCCCTTCGAGCTGGGCCTCCACCACTTCAATCCTCTACCAAAGGCAATATCATATAAGAGATACAATGTGGTTCTCCATAAAAGGGGGAAGAGCTTGGGGGATGAATAATGTGTTCTAAATTTAAAGGTAAAAGGGATGCAAACTCATTATGAAGTGTATAATTTATCCGGAGTAACTTTTCTCTCAAAAGTTGAATTCTTCTCCCTTTCTATGATTTGGATATAGCCCATTTATATCCTTCAAATGGAACTAAAGGGCCGATTTAGAATGTTTCCAGTATATGGAAGTTCAGGTATCATGGATCTCGTGATGTGACATGGAAACCCAACACAATTTTTAATTTTTATCAGCAAACTCAATGTACGTGGGATGTAGTGGTGAAACCTGTGTATATGCATGATGTATAACTATTAGGGAACGTATATGTGGAAAAATATAGTTTTTAGCTCTCAGAAGTGCAAAAGGGGACTTCAAGTATCCATAGGGAAATGGAAAAGGATTTCTAAGAAAGTTGCATGGGGTGAGGAAAATCTTGCTATAACAATGTTGAAGAACCGAAGTTCCCTTTTTGTAGTGTCCAACTCTGATTGGACGGGCTCACATACACCATGATGATGTGGCATGCCTGGGTAGTTCCACTTGGCATCATGGTGTTGGATTACTAAGAGGGCGGGTGAATCAGTAATAGAGAAATAATCCTTTTTAACCACAAAATGAAGTGTTATATCAATGCAGCATTATCATCCAATAGTTGCAGAGTAAATAAACAATGAACAAATGAGAAATCATACACATACATAGTACACCATTGTTTTTACATGGAAACCCAAAGCGGGAGAAAACCACATAATGATTTTTCATATATGTCTTTAAGAATTACATTCATTAGAAGCACCAACTTCCTTTGTTTTCCAGCTACAATTGGAAGGAGGCTCCAACCCCCTGGTTTCTCAGGCTACAACTTGAAGGAAGCTCCAAATCCCCAATTCTCAGGCTACAACCAGAAGGAGGCTAGAACCCCCTAGTTTCTCAGACTACAACTTGAGGGAAGATCCAAATCCCCAATTCTCTGGCTACAACCAGAAGGAGGCTACAACCCTCTATGTTCTCCAGCTGCAACCGGAAGGTGGATAAAACCACATGTCCTTTCCCCATCCAACCACATTGATGTAGAATTAGAATGATGGAACCACTGTCACACTATCACAGTGAGATATACTGATGTAAATCTGTACCAATCAACCTGTAATCAACTTGTTATCACATGAAGTTGTTAAGGGTCACATATAGTTAACCCTACACCCCTGACCCGTCTCTCTCTTCTCTGCATGCCATTCCTATAATTTTTCCCCTTCTGGTTGGTAAATTCGATTTCCCTTTTTGTTCAATGACCTAGTTTTCCTTAGTGTCTTTCTTGACTGATTCTTGGCTCAACATTTTCCTATTTTTCTTGAAGGATAAAAACATATCGTGATTTTGGTTCAAATTACTAGTCATCTTGTTTTCCATTGATTGAGCTCACAATAGGTTGTCCAAGTCCTTTGTTTTCACAGCTAACAACCATGAGCTCAAAGTGAAACATTCAAAGAAGTCCATTTTAGGCTTGAAACACAAGAAAACAAACATGTTCATGTTTCAATGACGAAGATCCCATATACAATTCAGATTAGTGGCTCTCGTGTATTCAAAATTTCAAAGTTGCGCGATTTTTAACAACCAGACAGATTCCCCAGAGTGATTTTTTCTCGAAGTTATAGATCAAGCGCCACACGTCCTTCTCCAACGGAGGATCATGATTTACTTTGGGAGTTCAGGCTTCGGGAGTTTTAGGACTTCCCCTCTCGTTTTCCTCCATAGTAATTTCTCCTAGAGTGCACATATCTCTGCTGCATGTCCATCTAGATCGAACAATCATGATTTACTTCGGGAGTTCGGGCTTCAGGAGTTTCAAGAATTCCCCTCTCATTTTCCTCTGAAGTACTTTCTCCTAGAGTGCATAGATCTTTTTCGTGTGTCCTTCCAAATCTAACGGTCATGACTTACTTTGAGAGTTCAAGCTTCAGGAGTTTCGGGACTTCCCCTCTTGTTTTCCTCTAGAGTAATTTCTTCTCAGAGTTTCATATCTTTCTCCATCTTTCCCTCTGGATGATGGCCAAATGGAATTCATTTCAGGCCGCCACGTCACTCTGGGCCCATACTACTCTGAGAGTTATAAAATCTCTACATGCATACCCCCCCGAGCTTCGAAATGCCAAAGACACTTGGAACCCATCAGTGCATACACATGGCACTCATATGTCAGTGACACGTGGCATCCATATATCACTAACACGTGTCACCCTCATTTCCATGACAAGTCAACATAGTGACATCAGGCCACCATGTCAACTTCAGGAAATCGTCCTCCGGGAAGTATTATTTTGTATCATCAAAAGCTCTAGAGTGCTAAAATTAGTGCCATATCTAAGCATTAAAAGGATTCTAGAGTTGGTAGGAAGATAAGCTTCAACGGGGGCGCTAAAATAACGAGGCTACCCAAATCACATATCGCGACCAGATCGATGGCCACGCGTCATTGCAGGGACAAAACATGCTCAAACAATAAAACTATTGAGCGGTCCCGCAATTGAAACCATGGTATAGAGAAGGAGGTATGTGACAGTTGGTGGTGGATTGCGGGCACTGAAATGGTGTGGATCCAAACCGCCCTTGACGACCACAAAATCAAGTGCATATATACTATTAAATCTAAGAGCAACTTGTGGAAACAAGCTAGGCATAAGGCCTCGTCCTGCTCCCAAGGAGAAGTTAGTTAATGAAACAAGGAATGGTGGTTGAACAATCGACTCCCCCCTTAAATGGAAGCATGGGGGGTCTAGCCGAGGAGACAATAAACTGTAAACGCGAAGTACCATAGAGGGTAGTTTCTCCTACATTCCCATACTGACAAGGTTTTCCTTCTGACAGAAGGAACGTGAAAAACAAGAGAAGACACACAACACTGAAAAGGAGGTGCCCAAGAAGAAAGACATGCCGATTGTTTTGATTATAAATACATTAGATGAATGATATGTCTAGGAGGAAGGGGGTTTGGCCCAATAGCAAAGGAAGTTTTGAGAAATGTTTATGATTGTATATTTTAGTTTGTAATACGGAGGGGCATGTAGCTGTAAATTTTATTGTTATTGAAGATTCATATGAGCTATTTCATTAGATTTGTATTCTATGTTCTATGTTCTATTCTTCATATTTTTTGAACATATTGCAGATTTTAAGGCTTAAAAATTTCCTTTGATTGATAGATTCCTGATGTGGTAGAGGATCTACTGTAATCTTGCCTATTTATCATTGTTTACTATTCATACACATATAAATTCTCTTTGCAGAGAGGATATTTTCTTAACGAACATTCGTCTTTATGTTATTCTCCTATTCTTCTCTTAATTATTATACAAATATTTTGTCTGATAAGGAGCTTAAATGCCTTCATTGAGTAGACTGTTTATGACTCCATAGCATAATGGTCCATCACTGATTTGCAGTGATATCTGTTGTCTTTTCCTTTATTTAAAGTCTTGCTGATCCATCTACTCAAACCATTTCAATACATTTACATTTTGATGGGTACTGGGCTTATCCTCTTGCAGTATTAGGGTGACTCTTAGTGATAACATTAATGAAACCATTTCTGAGGACAGAAGTGAAGATATATTCCTTGGGAGAATGACAATGAAGAGATCAAGTTTTAAATGGAGAACTGAAGCTAGACACATTGTTCCAACTGCTCATATTTCACCATGGAGAATCCATTGTTCGGAAATCTATTGGCAACTCCACTGGTTTGAGACAAGTTAAATGGCTATGGAGGCTATCCTGGCCTGGAGGTTTTCCCCACTCAATTTCTCATCCATATCTAGTTATCCACCTCTTGTGGCTCAAATTGATGAATGGCAAGATCTGCTGCCAAGATTTTATGAAGGTGAGAATAACAACCTTGTTGAGCATGTTCTATAATTTCATGCTTTGATGCAACATCTTGACATCCAACATGAAGACATACGTATGAAGATGCTTATGTACTCTCTTCAAGGAGATGTTCATATTTGGTATCATTCTCTTGAACCTTCTATCATTTCTTCACTCAAAGAGTTTCATTCTGCTTTCAATATTCATTGTCAAAAGTTTTATTCCTGTGAGTTAATTTGTCATAGCCGTTGTGAGGAGTATAAAGATTGTGTTCAAGATATAATTGATTCTTATGAATTCTGTGATAATGAAGAAGTTTCCTTGGATGAGGAATCAACTCTTTCTCTTCCTTGTTCATGTACATCAAATGAAAATTTTGTTTGTTTTTTTAATAAGGAAAATGCAGAAATTGAGTATGTTCTAGAAGATGATACTCTTTACAGCCCTGTCTCTAAAACACCTAGATATGAGAAGCCCATATTTGAATCATATGGTGATGATAAGATATTTGTTCGTGGATTGAATCTTGAAAGACATCTTGTTTTTAACAATGAAGAACAATTTTCTCATGTTGGGCATAAAGTATCTCTTGATATGTCATTCAAGACTCCTCCTTTATTTGATCATTATGGAGACAACGATGAAGATACTGAGGTATTTTTTGTCCTAGAAGAAAAAATCATTAGAAACCAGCCTTCCGATGAAAGTAAAAACTATTACCCAAAGAAGCATGTTAAAGAGTAACATCCATTCATTGATATACATGAGGATATTTCTTGCAATCAACTAGCATATGTTTTCAGAGAAGATAAAAGGAAAGTGGATCAACAACCTACATCATCCATTCATTCACCTGTACTTGCAAAAAACATTCAACCATATGTGAGCAGTTGTAAAGAAGAACATGTTTTCTATTATCAACCCAATAAGTCTTATCACCTATTCTATGACACTATAGGGGAGTACATGGAGTTTCATTTCCTCAATGTATTGAAGCCTTCAAGATTTGTCACACCTTCAACATTGGGAGGTAATCTAAAGAATGTAATTAATTTGCTATCACAATTTTATTATCTCTTGGTGATTAGTGGAAGAATATGAAAGTTTTTCTTTAGGAAGTTACTTGAGTGGATCTGGTGGAATTTTGTTGTCACATAACCTATTGTAAAATTCAGTTAGAGTAGGGTCTTGTATATAAATAAGCTCGTGTGCGAGATTTTCATTTTTCAATTTTCTTTTAGTTTTTAAATAAGTGACCCCATAGCCCTAGGATAAGACACTAAAGCTTCTTATTCTTGGTAGCTCGTAGGGAGCATGACATCCCATGTGGAGCCAATGTTATCACATGAAGTTGTCAAGGGTCGGATATAGTTAAGCCTACACCCCTGAACTGTCTCTCTCTTCTCCGCATGCCATTCCTAGAATTTTTCCCCTTCTGGTTGGTAAAGTTGATTTCCCTTTTTGTTCAATGACCTGGTTTTCCTTAGTGTCCTTCTTGACTGGTTCTCGACTCAAAGTTTTCCTATTTTTCTTGAAGGATAAACACATATCATGATTTTGGTTCAAATTGTTGGTCATCTTGTTTTCCATTGATTGATCTCACATCAGATCATCCAAGTCCTTTGTTTGCATAGGTAACAACCATGAGCTTAAAGAGAAACATTCAGAGTAGTCCATTTCATGCTTGAAACACAAGCAAACAAACAGGTTCATGTTTCAATGATGAAGATCTTGTATACAGTTCATATTAGTGACTCTCGTGCATTCAGAATTTCAAAGTTGCGTGAGGTTTAATGACCAGAAAAAAACCCTGTAGTGACCTTTTCTTGGAGTTCCAGATCAATCACCATGAGTCCTTCTCCAACGGATGGTCATGATTTACTTCGGGAGTTCGAGCTTCAGGAGTTTTGGGACTTCCCCTCTCGTTTTCCTCCAGATTACTTTCTCTTGGAGTGCACAGATCTCTGTCTCATGTCCTTCCAGATCAGACGGTCATGATTTACTTCGAGAGATTAGGCTTCAGGAGTTTTGGGACTTCCCCTCTCATTTTTCTCTAGATTATCTTCTCCCAGAGTGAATAGATCTCTGTCGCGTGTCC
Organism: Picea mariana; assembly: GCA_032191745.1. Lineage (NCBI taxonomy): Eukaryota > Viridiplantae > Streptophyta > Pinopsida > Pinales > Pinaceae > Picea > Picea mariana. The sequence goes on along the minus strand of JASDQU010244132.1, from coordinate 99,007 downwards.
TTCTAGATCTACCGGTCATGATTTACTTCGATATTTTGGGTTTTAGGCGTTTTAGGACTTCCCCTCTCATTTTCCTCTGGATTTCTTTCCTCTCAGAGTTTAATATCTTTCACCATTTGTCCCTCTAGATGATCTGCCACATCACTCCAGGCCCGTACTACTTCAGGAGTTATACAAGCTCTACATACATACCCCCGAGCTCTGAAACACCGAAGACACTTGGCACCCATCAGTTCAGACGCGTGGTGCTCATCTATCAGTGACACATGGAATCCATCTAGCGCTGACACATGTTTCCCTCCTTTCCATGACACATCAACAAAGTGATGTTAGGCCACCATGTTAGCTTCAGGAAATCATCCTCTGGGAAATATTCTTGTTCAACATCAAAATCTCCTGAGCGTTAAAATTAGCACCATCTCTAATCATGGTTAAAGGGATTCTAGATTTGGCGAGCAGATAAGATTTAGCGAGGGTGCTAAAATAGTGAGGTTTCCCAGATCATCGATCATGACCAGTTCGACGACCACGCTTGCTTTCGGTGATGAAACATGCTCAAACTATAAAATTATTGAGTGGTCCTGCAATTGAAACCATGGCACAACGAAGGAGGTACATGGAAGTTGGTGGTGGATTGCGGGCGCTGAAGCGATGTGGATCCAAAACACCCTTGATGACCCTGCAATCATGTGCTTATATAACGTCAAATCTGAGAGAAGCGCGTGGCAACAAGATAGGTGTAAGGCCTTGTCTTGATCCCAAGGAGAAGTTAGTTAATGAAAGAAGGACTAGTGGTTGAACAATTGACTCCCCCCTTAAATGGAAGCATGGGGGGTCTGGCCAAGGAGACACAGAAAACTATCAGCCCAAAGTACCACAGAGGGAAGTTTCTCCTGCATGCCCATACTGACCAGGGTTTCTTTCTAACAGAAGGAATAAAACAAACAAGAGAAGAAACACAGCACTGGAAAGGTGGTTCCCAAGCAGCAAGACATATCAACTGTTTTGATTATAAATACATTGGATGAATGATATGTCTAGGAGGAGGGAGGTTCGACCCAAGACCAGAGGAAGTTTTGAGAAATGTTTATGATTGTATATTTTAGTTTGTAAGTCGGAGGGGCATGTAGCTATAAATTGTATTGTTATTGAAGATTCATACGACTTGTTTGATCAGATTTGTCTTTTATGTTCTATGTTCTATTGTTCATCTTGTTTGAACGTATTGCGGATTTTAAGGATTAAAATTTGCCTTTGATTGATATATTCCTGATGCAATAGAGGATCTGTTATAAGCTTGCCTATTTATCATTGTTTACTATTCAGACACATCTAAATTATCTTTACAGAGAGGATATTTTCTTAGCGAACATTCGTCTTTATGTTATTCTCCTATTCTTCTCTTCATCATTTTACAAATCTTTTGTCTGATAAGGAGATTAAATTCCTTCATTGAGTAGACTATTTATGACTTCATAGCCCAATGGTCCATCACTAATCTGCAATGATATATGTTGTCTTTTCCTTTCTTTAAATTCTTGTTGATCCACCTACTAAAACCATTTCAATACATTTACATTTTGATGGGTACTGGGCTTATCCTCTTGTAGTTGTAGGGTGACTCTCAGTGCTAACAAAGCCCGTAACAACCTGTACCAATAACATGTGCCAACATGTACCATACATCAACCTGTATCTTAACCTGTACCATAAACAAATGCATCAATCATGCACCAAACTTGTACAAATAACCTGTCACAATAACCTTTCCAAACAACCTGCAATCAACCATGAACCAACCTGTACCTCAACCTATACCATCAACGAGTGCATCAACCATGAACCAAATATGTACTAATCATGCATCAAATACACATAAACTATGAATCATCAAGATGTACCAACATCATCAACTATACACCTCTTGTATGTTCCAACTCATTAACTACTTGTATCAACCATGTACCCAACATGTGACTCAACTAAAATCCCTCAAAACTTTCATCATCCAAATCTATTTTGTAACTCTGTAATAGACATGGTTTATATGATCACATACCTGCAAACCTTCCTTAACTTTAACAACAAGAGACTAACATTTTCATCAAACTTTACTTTAGTCTCACATGACTAATTTTGGATTAGTCAACAACCCTAACTTGAAATAATCATAAATATGTACCTGTAATGAATAAAGATCTGAAAGTAGTACACAATATTCTTCAGTTTCATTTATGCAATTCCTTCAGGTTTCGCTACTTGGAACCTTGCAGAAAAGGAGTTATAGAAAAAATGGCATACCTTGTAGAATTATGGCTTATTCTAGAGAGCTAACTGGTAAAGAGTTCCCTGCATGAAATATTTGTTGTATGGATATGAAAATGGTACATAGAATACTACCAACTGTACTCTAATCAATACATTGTTTCTTACTAAATTTGGATCTGTTATGAAGAATTTATGACATTTTTACCCGAAACACTTGTTTTAGACTAGTTCCAGGACTAGCCACAAACTCTATTTTCCACGGAGTGTAATGACAAAAATACAACGATCCGCAAGATGAAATTTTTATCATAGCTACTTGGATATTTTTCCTCAATGACCTCTCAATTTAACGGTCTGAATAATTCTAGAAAACACTTTATTTTGAAAATCGTGAGATGGACTGTAAATAGCATACCTTAGAAAGCATCATCAAAAGAATTTATCCTCCCTTGAATTTCAACCTTCTTTACTTCACCTTCCCTATGAAATTTGGCTTAGATATCCTTTGGTTACCTCAGTCACTTGTATATATTCAATATTCTCAAGTGTGATTAAAATGAGAGAGCCTTGCCTCTTATTTATACTTTCATGTAGCTTCCTCAAGGGGTTACCTTTTAACCATCTTAACCCACTTTCCTTATTTTAGGGTTAACCCACATCTAACCACTTGTCCACTTAGTAATTTCTCCATTAACTTTATTATTTAAATAATTTCTTTTGTATCCACTTTGACTTATATTACACTCATCACTTCACTTTATTATTTACCTTCTAAAATCTCTTAAACCACTTTCCTTATTTTAGGGCTAACCCACTTCTAACCACTTGTCCACTTAGTAATTTCTCCATTAACTTTATTATTTAAATTATTTATTTTGTATCCACTTTTACTTATAGTACACTCATCACTTCACTTTATTATTTAAATAATTTCTTCTTTTCAACCACTTTGACTACTTTGACCTTTTGGGGCTTCTAGATGACTCATGAGGTTTCTCCAACTTCACATAGCCATAAATCTCTAACCGTGAGGAGTTATGTGACATTCCACATACCACTGGAAATGAAATGACATGTACTATCCATCTAGAATAGTATTACCTTCAAATATATTAAAACTTATACCATTATACATCAAAGAAACTTGGGTCCATTACCCAAATCGTTGTGCTACCATAATTCGCTACCAAACTTTCTTCAAGGGTTGACATTAATGAAAACTAACCCAAATAATCAACAACGCCCCCCTTTGGAATATTCAATACTAAATTCATATCACTCATGCTCCCCCTGTGACCATCGATCCCCCTAGAACCATGCGTTTGTGCTCTTTCTCCAAGCATTTACCTTTGCATATAATAAATCTCTCCCCCTTTGTCATCAATGGAAAATGTATCTTCCCATCTAGGGCTACTCCCCCTAACTGAACTGTCCTTGGGGATACTCCCCTTGACTAAACCATTCCTGAAACTAAGACCCCAACCTAAACTGTCCTCTTTATGGTGCTTCCTCATGTAAATATAAGACATATAAGATAAGCATTCACAAGCATTCATTTTGGAGTAGAAATTACTCTGAGTCTCTGGAGAAAACACTCAAAGGCTTGCCTTTGAAGCAGTTTTGTAAAGATGTCCACCACTTGCTCTTTTGTGCCCACATATTCAACTCTGATGTTCTGCTCTGCAACCTATTCCTATAGAAAGTGATACTTTGTTGTATTGTTCTTCGTCTTGGAGTGCATCACCAAATTATTTGAGATACTAATGGCGCTTGTATTATCACAATAGATTGGAATGGGATCATCATACTCAACCTGTATATCTGTCAAAATTTGTTTCATCCATAGAACCTGAGTACAACATCCTGCTGCTGCAATATACTCTGCTTTGGTTGTAGATAAAGATATTGATGATTTTTTATTTCTTAGATAAGATACTAAACACTCACCCAAGTAGAACGTTTCTCCATTGGTTCTTCATCGTTCATCAATGCAACCTACCCAATATGCATCTGTGTAGGAAATAAGTGATATATCCTTTCCTTTTAGATACCATAATCCAAACTCTTTTCTTCCTTTACGATATCTGAAAATCCTCTTCACTAATAATACATGTGATTCCTTTAGTTCTTCTTGAAATCATTCCACCTGGCCAACCTCTTGCATTACATTTGGTATGGATGTTGTCACATATAGTAAGCTACCAATCATTGACCTGTATTGCCTCTAGTCTGTAGACTTTGAATCATCATCTTTTCTCGACTTGCAATTGGTTTTCATAGGAGTGGTAACTGGTTTGAAATCTTCCATTCCAAATCTCTTTAGCATTTCTCTGATATACTTAGTTTGAGAAATAAAAATTTCTTGGTTTCTTTGATGTATTTGAAGACCTAGAAAGAAGGATATTTCTCCAAGTAATGAAATTTCAAATTCACTATGCATATCCTTTGGAAATTTCTAGCTTAACCTGTCATCAGTACTTACAAAAATAATATCATCAATATAAACTTCAATTAATAAAATACCATCTTGAGTTACCTTGATGTAGAGGTTTTTGTAGATATTTATCCAGTATAGAGTACCATGCTCTAGGAATCAGTTGTTCAATGTAGAATTCTTCTTCAAGTTCCCTGTTCAAAAAGTTTGATTTCACATTCATATCTGTCCATACTGTTCAAGACTCTTATACATTACCATCCATAATTTTGACTCATATGTCACTGTACTATCATGAAGTACTACTAAAACAGATTAATCAATCATATTGTACTTCTGCTAACTGAATGCACTGAATCCGTCTACTCAAATTCTGCAAGCTGCTTGAAGGATGGTTCTCTGGTCTATCTCATCTACCGCATAGACTCCCCCTGTCTATTATTCATATTATCTAGGAGTCTCTAAGCAAGATGGCTCATAACAATTCATGTTCTGAAGTGTATTCATCATCATCTTCATTAGTAGATTCATCATCTCTCTGATCTCTAACTTATTTCTTTCTTTCTGTGGATTCATCTTTCACTATAGTGCCTAAAAGTACAATCTCTTGAACCTATTCCTTATTTACATGTCCTTCTTTTCTTTCAGCTATTTTCCAAATATTTCTGTATCTGACATCTTTCCTTTTCTCTGTAGAATTTTCTTCATCTCGTTTTGTTTCCAATATTGCGATCTCTGGGACCTGGTATTTGTTCATCTATTCTTCATGTTTTGAATAGCCACTGTCATCATACCAACCATGCTTCTTCTGATTAGCTTATAGAGCAAGTGTGGATTCTTCATTCCTACACTGATTCTACTTTCTGATCCATGTTCTCTTCTAACGCTCCTATCTGTGATTGTTGTTGTTCTGTTGTGGTTCTCTAGGAGGGACTGCCATTATACAATGTTTGGACACGTGTCCAATGTTATTGCACTTGTAGCATTCCACTTTAGTGCTCAATTATTCAAACCTCTTGTAGCTTCTTCTCTGTATTTAACTAGGCCTTCTTGGATAACCATTTTGTGTATGATTTTCAATTTTTTTTTATGTTCCTGCTATTAGCTCTGCAATTTACAACTTTGTGTCCAAAATTATTGCATGCATAACATAAACCCAAAAATATAGTTTGATATCTGGGAGTTGAAGATATTATGAAAGGAGTTACTCTTATGAATCCTTCTTCTTCCCGAGGCCTATTTGTTTTTGTCGATCGTTGATTTTGAATCTAAATATTCTCAGTGAAGGAGTGTCCTTGTAATCTTCCTTGTAGGTCTTCCTATCCCCTTTGATTGTTTCTGCATAACATTTTTGACATGTTTCTTGTTCTGTTTCTTTGGAGCTTGATCCCTTTTCTATCCAATTGTATCCAAGTCTGAACTTATCATGATTAGGCCTTTGACTACTGATAATGTCATCCAAAACTTTTGAGCTCTTCTGCATATTTTTCTTTTGAAGATCCTTTCTCAATGTGACAATCTCTACTTCCAAATTTCCAATGATC
>JASDQU010244132.1:66950-78576 GCA_032191745.1 Picea mariana | reverse complement strand
AACAAGATCCATAACATTTGACTCAGAACTTGGTTTTGGATGAGTTTATAGTCATTGGAAAATCCTCATCGAATCAAAGGCATTGTAATCCTAGTTATAGGGATTCAAGATTATTGAGAAAAGTGGAAAATTTATGCCCCATCCCTTTAAAGGGTACTTAGGGGTTGGGTTTGTGACATGCGCAATGGAAAATACTTTCGATTCTCAACAACCTACAGGGGTTCATTGTCCCACAATTGGAGCCAGACGTTGATCCACATTTGTGATCAAATTTTGTTTTCATTTAACTATCCAAAATATTCTTTCTTTGAGTTTCTTTTTTTTCCCTTAGTCGTTTTCTCCTTTATCATTTTTTTTCTAACACCTAACCAAATTCAAGCAATGTGGAATAGGGGTAGAACAAGTTTTGGAATTGCATGTCTATAGTTCCATAGGTCCTAAGTACACAATCACATGTCCTCCAAAATTCACTTCCCACTTTTGTGTTCCCCAAATAATACCTTTTTCACTTCTCAATACTTAACCATTTTTCATAAAAAGAAGATACAGGGCCACTTACCATCTGATAACCTTTTCTCTAGTATCTACGTTTGCAGGTCCCCAAGTTTGAAGTCCCGTATTCTCCAAAATGCACCCCCTATTTCTTTGATCGAAAAAATGACTATCTCCCTTAGCCACATTTCTAGTTTTGGTGTATACCTCCTTACTTTTCTCTGTGTCCATGTCCATAGGTCCATAGGTTCATAGGTTCGTAGTCCCACGTTATTCAATTTCCACTTTCCATCCCTCATATTACACTCTAATACTTAACATTTTTCATAAGCCACATTATCACATCATCACTTCCCATCACATTTATTGTCCCCACCACATAAATTTCCACTTGTGTAAGCATAATATCGATATTGAATTCACTAAATGTTCATAAACCTTGCAATAATTTCAAATCTCATGCAAGAGGGAAACATTAAAAGAAATATTTATGCTGATTGAACTATGAGGACAATATGTGGTGAAATTAAGTAAAAAATAATATCCTAAAATGTAAATATTGATAGTAGTGCCACCTATTGTTAAAGCCAAAAGAATAAAAAAGAATGCTAGGTAAGAAAAAGGAGTTGTATTTCAGAGACACACTAAACACACTTGGGTGTGAAGATCAAGAGTTTTAGTGGTCGAGGGCATACAATTATTACAAGACTCCTTCTTTGGTTGAGAAGAAAATGAACTTAATTTGGACTTCAGAAATAGAATTAGCAGATTGAGTTCCAAAAGTAACAGACTTCAAAGAAGTTGTTCAATGGTGTGCTAATAATTTCAACTCTGAGAAAATAATAATTTAGTTGCAAGGACATCAACCCATTTCTTTAGCTCCTTCAACACTTTTTAGAATGCTATGACTCCCTACATCTATATTGTCATTTAAAAATGAAGAGAATGATGAATTTCTAAAGAAACATAGAGGAGAAGAGAGGTTTCTAAGCAATTATTCTAAGGATGCAAATAATAACCCAAATATTTCCAGGATTGAGGTAACTTCACTAAAATACCTACACATAGAGTTTGCATGGTTTGTTTCCCTTATTATTTCTTTGGAATCTACTACATTTGTACCAATAAATATTATATATGCCCTGCATTCTACTTTACATGATAAATCCATTATAGACTAGGGTTACCTTATTTCGAGTGAAATTTATTTCCAACTGGGTAATTTGCAAAAGACTCTAAAATTGTATATGACTTCTTAACTCATCTGTGCAATTTATTATGGTCATGTATTTCAAGACTTGATGAGGGAAAATAATTTTTTTTTTTAAGATGGAAACAATTTATGCATGGTATTCAACTTTGTATAGACACAAAGCTCAATATAAATTTTACCCAATTCATAAAATTTTCATTTTAGAGTTCAAAATGTTGATTTTTGGCCCTAATACTTCAATACTATCTCTTGTAGTAGCCACCTTTATATTTGGGAAATAATTTTATGAAACTTCCAAAGAATTTACTATTATCAGGTTGTTTGGTGGTGAAGAAAAACCTTTTCTTCTCCCATTTTATGTATCAGATATACTTTTTGGTGAGGAAATGTGTAGACAGTATAAAACTTGGGCCCATTTCTTTTATGAGAGGAATGAAAAAAAACTTCATACCCTTACCATGAAAAATCGTATAATTCACTCTAAAGCACATAACCGAACTTGACAAACTCGCAAGCCATGACGACCATCTAGGCTTAAAGGAAGCCAAACTTTTGAAGGGTTTTGACATGGATGATAATTTCACTACACATATTGAATTAACTATCTATTCTTCATATTTCACTAAAGTTGAAAAATTTCAAGAAGGTGGAAGATATAATTTAGATCTCCTTAAAATTGCAACAGACCAAGTTTCAGATAACATGGAAGAAATAATGAGAACCAATGAAGGCTACCCGACAACATGGTATGGAAGTGAAAGACAAAAACTGTAATTCACCAACAACTTCCTAGAAGAGTGCTCCATCAAGAACAAAAAATAGAACAATTCATATGGAGATGAGAAAAGCATCAGCTGGAGAGTCAGACGATGGTGGTGATTAGGACCCACCAAGGAAACATATTGAAAAATCCCATATTGCATATGCTTATGTTAAAAGAAAGAGAAATACACCAACAAAAGGGTTGAGCATACTTGAAACCCAACAAATTCCATGAGCAATGGATATTGATGAGCTCATTGAATAACCTAGTTGGTCTGCACCAAGACTATTGGAAACTAGGAAAATTGTTGAATCCCTAATTACCGAGGAACCTTAAATCTTCGAGGAATCTGTTACTTTTCACCATGATTCCTACAATCGTGAATCCAAAAAATTGTTACTGGAAAAAGTCAATACAAAAAAAAAATCGTTAAAAAGATGGAAATCATCAATTGATTTTGATGGGGTTGGACAATTGAAAATTGCACAATTCCATGGTGCAACTAGAGAAAATTTGAAGGAGTCTGTTGATATTATGGAAAAGGAAAATTCATAATTGAAACAAAAGATAAAATAATTATAAGGGACCTTAATTCTAGGACCATTATTTCCAGTGTCTCTGAATACCATTCAACCAACACTTGTGTTGGAAAATATTCCAGAAAGTAGTAGTAAATGAAAAGGCTCATCAAGTTTATTACAAGCTATAAGAAAATATTTCAAAGATGCAATACATAAAATAATCATTATAATTCAAGAAATTTGGGACCTTTTTCAAAGTATTTCTAGTTTTTCATCAAGAATACAAAATTTCAAGGGATATCTGCAGAAAGACCCAGAGAATGATGAACAATTTTATAGGAAAGCTATGAGTACATTGTCAACAAAGGTTTCGAGCTTAAGTGAGGCTCATAGAAAAGAACATAAAATTCCTTTGAATTATCAGATGAAACATGTCAATGCATGTTGGTTGAGAAGAATCAAAGATTTGAAAGAAATGATAAATGAGATAGATGTTTTAAAAAATAAAAAAAAATGATTTGTTCCTTAAACTTGTGGATCTTACGAAATAACTTGATGGTCCCAATTTATTGATTGATACAATTCTCTTATTAAAGGAAACATTAATGGGACAACTTAATGCATTAAAAGTATCTTGGGAAAATGAATTTACTCAAACAATAGATTTTTCTGAAGAAGAAGTTGAAAAATAGTTAGTCCAGTATACCAATAGAAATGATGAAGTTGATTAAGAGTTGCATCAATCGGGTATGGTTCTAAGATAATTTGAAAATGAATTATTTGAAATTAAAACTAGGCATGAGATTATTGTAGCTTCTTTAAGGGAGTATATCGAGGAGTGGTTGAAGAAATAATTGATCAAAATTATCGATCTAAAAAATCAAGAAACAGTTGCAATGGTTATGCCACCTTAGCCACATCATGCATCTATAAAAGAGACACCTCCAAGCAATTAAAGAGTTATGAGAACTTTCTATCACATTGAGTCAAGAAGCAACTTTATTCGTGCATTTTAATTCTAATTATTGCACAATCATTTTTCGTATTTCCTTCTATTTCTCAGTATTCTATGAAAACCCGACTGACCCTTGATTATTTTCCTCTTATCTTCTAGGTATTTTCATTTTATCGTCTGTGGGGGCCCCATTTCAGTCCTCTTTGAAGGGAGAATGCAAATCTTTTCTTTAAAGACATTTAATTTTTATTTAAAGACTTATATTGTTTTTTTAGACTATGAGAGAACTACCTGGGATGCTACATTATTGTATTCTCAAAGACTTTGATTTGAATCTTGAGATTCAAAACATTTGATCCATCATAATATTTTTGGTGTTTAATGAAATTATCATTTATAGTTCTCTTCTATATGCCATTTTTCTTATCTCTTTATTGCAGATATTGTTTATTGTCTTGATGAATGTTGTGATGGGAATGTTAGCCTTCTATTTACCATACTCATTTGGTTTATGTATTCTCTAACATATTTTATATATTTTCTTTAGAAGATACATGGTCCCAATATCAGGTATTGTCTTGAATGTGAATGTTTTCTTTCAAAAAGTCTTGTCCTTCTCAGGATTTGTTATATTTTTGTTCATAATTTCATAAGAAAAAGAGGAGTACCATCTCTCTAAAATCACATGGGGATTCATATCTTCGTGAGGTTTACCTTAACACCATAAAACAATATTTTAGATCAATATGCCCATGTAGTTCCTTGCTTGACAAGTGTCATGTTGGGAACATGCAAATATATTGTCTGAACATAGTGTATTTTCCCATCATTCCTATAATTATTTTGTCATTCTTAGCTTGACCCTTTCCTTCCATACTCTCCCTGACATCATCAATCATACCTTTACTTGGGAGATCTTAGTTTGTATCTAGTAAACTTGAGTAGTTTGAGCTGAAGAAGCAGGATATCATGCCTATGTGCATGCTACAGAAGTAGGTTGTTAGACTTGTGGGAATTTTCTTTGGGCGCGACAAATATTGGGAATTGTTTTCCAGTGTGCAAGGCTACAAATACAAAGATCCGAGACTTCCTGTCCTACCTGTTGTTGAAGCCCCAGAAAGAAAGTGGGGAAGCCAAAGGACTGTTAAGAAGAGAAGGGGAACACTTCCTGGGGTGGGAAAAGATGTGGGTAATGAGAGGCTCTATGATAGGAAAGGTTGTTGGACATGGAACCTTTGCCTAAGAATAATTTTTTTATTGATAGACCTTATCCTGGTTTATGATTTGTTTTACCTGGTGGAGTTTTTAGTCTCAACAAGGGGGTGACCTATTGCCAAGAGTTTATGAGAAACAAAGTCTATGTCTGGGAGGAGCGTATGAGGCGTGCATGTTGTTAGAGGTTTTATATAATATAAGTGTCTTCTTATTTTTCTTATTTATTACCATGTGTTTGATTGAGTTAAATATGTTATGGGTTTTTCTGTTATAATCATGCATGTATATGTATGTTGTTAGATTGCATACTTTTTTTCATATGCAGATAATTTTTTTATTTAATTAAATGGGATCAGAGAAGAATAATTTTGGGTGGCATAGCCCAACCTGTGTAGCTGGGAATGCTACATTATGGTAACAGTTCATAGGTTCAACAATGAGCCTGCATGGACCATTGGTTAAGACATAGAAGTTGAAAAATTCATAAATTAAGTTCAAAGAATGTCTGCAAAGTGTTTGACAGTATTTACTAAGCAATATTTTGGGGAATGTTATGAGAAAATTGGAGGAATTTAGTTGAGGGGTTAAAATCCTCAATTTAACCTATGTTTGGGAATTTCTAAGCATGAAATTGGTTAAATTTCAGGAGTTTCAGAGTAGCTGGAGTCAAATGGGGAGAAATTGGGTAAAATCTCCAATTTTTGAAGTGGAATTCATTGAGAAATTAGAACAAAGATGTCAAATTTCGAGTGCATTAGTAGAATTTATATGAATAGAGATGAAATTGGCCATAGGAAGCTTAATTTTGGAGCTTCCATGGAAACTTCTATGAAAATTTAAAATTATGTTTTTTTGGAAATTTCAAAATTTGGGAAATTTGAGTATTTTTTTGTACATGACGTTAGCAGTGATGTGGAGGCCATGTGGTGGTGTCATGGCAGTGATGACATGGAATAACATGTTGGAAGGTCCACGGTGGTAGCTAGTGGTAGGTCTGGTGGTGATGTGGTAGACAGTGTAGCAGGGTGATAGGTTGTGGTATCGACTGAAACCATGGGTGGTATTGCATGTTGGAAGGGTGGTTTTGGAAAAATTCCATGATTATGAAAAAATAATTAAAATATTCCACATATCATTGGGAAAAACTATCGTCGCATCGTGAGGTGTAGTTAACCTCCCAACGAATTTACCATGTGAAATGAATATCAGCTGTAGATCTTCTTGCATCTTCGTCGTTATATCTAGTAGCTATAAAGTCCATGGTGTCGGGGTGGTAGGCTTAGGTGGTAGGGTTGGAAATGATAGGTGGAGGTCCTGGGGATGACATGGGTGTCGCATAGGTGAGGTGGTATGGGGCGATACCATAAGTGGTATCACATGCTAGCATGGTGGTTTCCCAAAATTCTTTTGGCTCTGTGAAGCCAATGGAAAGACGCTACGTAACGGTGAAGAAAACCACCCTCGCATTACAGAGGGATGTTAAACCTTTCACAATTTTGGAATAAAAAATCATCGAAATCCATTGATCATGATCTTATCTCCACCATCAAATCAAGGGTGGGGACAAGTTCATGCGCTAAAGGAAAATGGGTGTAGGATGGGACCCACCCATCCCCATGGCATATGTGAAGGCACCAGGTGTAATTTTGGAAGGGAATATGGGACCCATCGGTGGCATGGCTATTGAAATTTTTCCATGTGGAAATTGGTACAAGTGGGTCGACAATAAGTTAAATAAAAATCAATTTATTAAGTTATAAAGTAAATCAAAGGTAAGGTCTATTAAAGAAATAAGTTAGAAGGTGTCGAAGAATAACAAGGTAGGCTAGGTGGGCTAGGCAGCTGACATGAATTCACCAAGGGGTGTGAGGTGGGCCCATAATTCCACATCATCATCCATGTTAGTATAAATCTATGAAATTTGTCAGATTTGTATAGTGTTTTACAGGTCATGAACTTGCAGGGCATTTTTGAGGCCCTAAACAATGTTTTTAGGAATTCTAATTTTCAAGGCTATAAGTTTCATAGGCACCAAAAATAATATCTTATATTAAACAAAATAGCTCAAGGATACCTTTCCAACGAGATAAATCGTTCGCAAAATGAATGTCATATGATAAAGTTACAATCTAAACAATGCAAGGTAAATTTTGGGTGCCAGTTTACTCTAGAGGCCATAACTTCCTTCTCATAAATCAAATTGGGGCACAAAAACAGTCTATGGAAATATACAAAAATAGTCTATGGAAATATATTGAGCCATAGAATCCAACCATGGAGTTGGATTAATAATTTGGGTACCTAAAAGTGCACAGGAAGAGGTCGAAGGAACTTGTAGCCATTAGTGCTAAAAATATAAATTGGCCTAAAACTTTAGTAGGGTGTAACCAACATTGTAGAGCCCCGATTTCGATGAAACTTGGTTAGGTAGTTTAAAATATGGTCATGAAGGAACCCAATTTATATCTTGTCAAAATAGAAAAGGGGAGGGTGTAGATATTCCTTGACATAGACAAAATTGCACCTGGTTGAAAAGTGTGCAAAAGCATAACTGGGTAATAATCAAATGATTGTAATGTTTTTCTCAAGACTCAGAATTGAGAAAGAAAAAGATAATTGGATTTTTTTTTATATATGAATCAATAAAAGTATACAAAAATGTGAATTGAGTAGCATAATTCACAAGAAAATAGAAAGAATAATTATGGTGTTTCTAAAGAGCGAAATGGTGCATAATCTTAATAGATTTGTTAAATTATTATGGTATAACAAATCCTGTTGCATGCACATTTTGCATAGTTAAGAGAATAAGCAGAATAGCACAAGGATATTATAGAGAGACTAGACTCATGGAATATTCACAAAGAACCTACATCTATGAATATGAAGTCAGGGGGTTGTATGTCATCATGGGTAATGCTAGGACATAATCAAATGTCCATGGAGAAGGCAAGGAGGAAAGCATGAATTTGGTGGAGACTCTAAAGAGTCTGAAAGAGTGTTTTGAGTTATACGACTTATAATGAAAAGATTATGAAAGCCAAAGATCAGAAATATGGCAACGACATTAGGTTGTTACAGAGCTTGGATAGAATAGAGAAGAAAGTGGATAAGGGGACAGAATCAAGCAATTCAAAGATCTCATGATAAAATAAGGGAACCTAGAAGTGCTTGTGGGAATGATCATCACTCACCAAGGAATTTAGTTAGAAAAGTACACAATAGTCCAAGCTTGTCTCCTATTATAAAACATAAGAGGAGGTCTAGGGTATATGAACTATAAGGAGAAATGAATAATATCAAGACTCCTACCTTTGATGGTGAGGAAAAGAAATATGGGGATGCAAAGAATTGGATATTGGGAATGAGGAAGTATTTTTAATTACATAATTACTCCTCACATGAAGAAGGAAGAGTTGAAATTTATCATCTGAAAGGAAAAACATCAATGTGGTGGGACCAATTTGTACTAGTAAAACACTGATGAGAAGAAGATCACTTGGAGGAATTTCAAAAGGTATTTTCAAAAGAAATAATTGACCAAGTGTTATTATTATAGGAAGATGAAGGATTTCTTTGAACTCAAGCTTGTGAGTATGACCATGGATGAGTATGAGAGGAAATTATTAGAGCTGCTGAAGTATGTTGATTTTATCAAGGATGAACATGTCAAGATTCAAAGATTCATGAGTGGGATACCATCAATATTCAATGAAAAGATATAATATGATGATCCTAAGACATTGGATGAAACATAAAGGAGATCCAAATGTATTTATGATCATCATAGAGGAAGACAAAATCAAGAAATGGATTTGGAAGACAAGAAGAAAGAGAAGCTGGAGCAAAGGAAGAAAGGGTACAAAATACCATTCTTTTGAAATAATTCTTAGGTACACCCAACTCCAAATGATCCTATCACGAAACGTAGTTTGGGAAAAAAACCAAGGCGAAAACATATTAAATGTTGGGGTTGTGAAGGAGAACACATGTACATATATTTCCCTCATAGAGGTGAAAAAGTGAGGAATGTTCACAATGTACAACAAGCTAATACAATTGAGGACATGGGAAGAAGCATGCCAAGGATCTATGTAGCCCTGGACAACAAGTAAGTTAAATTTAAATCCCACATGATTGAAGTTGAAGGTAATATCAAAGATCAAACTATTTCTATTTTAATTGATTCATGAGCTAGTCATAGTTATATAGATCCTAAGTTGGAGAAAATATTTCATTTTCCAAGAAGGAAGCTTGATAAATCTTGGTTGATTCAACTAGTTGAAGAAGCTAAGAGGAGAATTAATGAGTTTTTTAAGGAATGTCCAATGGACATGAATGGAGTAAGAAAAAAGGTTTATTTGAATATCATACCTTTGGTTTCATATGATTGCCTCATTGGTATGGATTGGTTGTACGAACATCATGTTTTCCTAGAATATTATAACAAGACATTTACTTGCATTAATGAGGAAGGAAACTTAAGAACAATTCAAGGAATTACAAGGGAAGTAACTATCAGAGAAATTTCATCCTTCCAGCTGAAAATGATCTTTATAAAAAGATGCCAAATATATGTAGCTCATATGGAAGAGGAAACCAAGAATAAAGTGTCAAGTATTGAAGAATACCTAGTATTGAAATAATTTGAAGATGTATTTAAAGATATACCGAGGTTTTCACCCAAGAGAGATATAAATGTATCCATCAATTTGATGCCTAAAGTTGCACCCATGTCCAAGACTCCTTATAGGATGGGTACACTAGAGCTGAAGGAATTGCAAATGAAACTTGAATATATTTTGAAGAAGGGGTATATACGCGCAAGTGTGTCACCTTAGGATGCCCCAGTGTTATTTGTGAAAAAGAAATATGGTACCTCTAGGTTGTGCATTGATTTAAAGAAGCTGAATAAGGTGATTGTGAAGAAAACATATCCTTTTCCAAGGATATATGATCTTTCTGATTAGATGAAGGATGTAAAGGTATTTTCCAATATTGATCTCAGGTCAAGATATCATTAGGTGATAATTAAAGAAGAATATATTAGTAAGAATGCATTTAGAACAAGGTATGGCCATTATGATTTTACAGTGGTGCCATTTGGGTTTTCAAATGCACCAATTTTCTTGTTATGTTTAATGAAAGGTATTTTCAGAAATTGCTTGGATAAGTTTGTCATTGTATTCTTGGATGACATTATTATATACTCCAAGTTTGAAGAAGAGCATGAGAAACACCTAAGGATGGTGCTACATATATTAAGGGAGAATCAGTTGTATGCCAAGTTGAGTAAGTGCTTATTTTATCAAAGGAACATACATTATTTGGGCCATATCATTTAAAGGAAGGGATAACAGTGGACCCTAAAAAGATAAAATCCATTGAAGAATGGCTAGTACCAAGGAATGTCTTAGAAGTGAGATCATTAATGGGGATTTCATGGTATTATAGAATATTTATTAAAGTTTTTTCAAGCATTGCACAACTAATAAATTATTTTCAAAAGAAGCGTGTGAAATTAGAATGGACCTATGGATGTGAAAATAGTTTTCATCACTTGAAGAATTTGTTGGCAAGTGCATCGATATTGAGGATTATTGATACAAATGAAGATTTCATTGTGTGCATTGATCCATGCAAGGAAGGGATTGGAGGGGTCCTTAGCCAAAATGGGCATGTTATATGCTACACATTAAGGGAATTAAAAGAGATTGAGAGACACTATGCCACTCATGATTTAGAATTAGAAGCCATAAGTCACGCCTTGAATATGTGGAAGCATTATATTGTGGGAAAGAGATTCACGTTGAGGACACACTATAGTGGTATGAAATATTTGTTTGGAAAGACAACTTTGAATGCCAAACAAATATGATAGTTATAATTCCTTAGTGAATATGACTTTGATATAAAGAATGTCAAAGGTAAAGAGAACAACGTGGATGATGCACTCAGTAGGAGGGTGCATTAAATGCATGATACATCCATTAGAATTGTAAAACCCTAGTTTTAATCCCTATGAACTAGAATTTATTATGTAAATGTGACATTAGGTTGGCGAGCCAGTAAAGTTGAAAAGGGGTTGGAGTTCCTAGGAAATGTAATACTTCTATATACATTAATAAAAATACATTGATGGATGCAAGAAGGATAAGGACAAAAGATATGAGGTTATGATTCCACAAGAGAGGGGGCTTAAGGGGCTAAGTATTTTTATGATATTTTATTTACCCATTTTGGTTTTAATTGAGGAAAGTGGTTACACGAGATTCTTGGGGAAGGCCATGTGGTTCTTGGTTATTGTAATTATATAAAACCTTCCCATGGGCTATTTTGGGGGTTGTTCTTTGCTCTTCTCCATTTACTCTTAGACTCTTTCCTTTGGATTCTTCCTCATTCACTCTTGTTAATTCGTGTGCTCTTGGTTGGTATTGAACAGGATAAGTCAACTGAGAGGGGGGGGG
>JASDQU010244132.1:42805-53487 GCA_032191745.1 Picea mariana | reverse complement strand
TATGCTGATTGAACTGTGAGGACAATATGTGGTGAAATTAAGTAAAAAATAATATCCTAAGATGTAAATATTGATAGTAGTGCCACCTATTGTTAAAGCCAAAAGAATAAAAAAGAATGCTAGGTAAGAAAAAGGAGTTGTATTTCAGAGACACACTAAACACACTTGGGTGTGAGGATCAAGATTTTTAATGGTCGAGGGCATACAATTATTACAAGACTCCTTCTTTGGTTGAGAAGAAAATGAACTTAATTTGGACTTCAGAAATAGAATTAGCAGGTTGAGTTCCAAAAGTAACAGACTTCAAAGAAGTTGTTCAATGGTGTGCTAATAATTTCAACTTTGAGAAAATAATAATTTAGTTGCAAGGACATCAACCCATTTCTTTATATCCTTCAACACTTTCTAGAATCTATGACTCCCTACATCTATATTGTCATTTAAAAATGAAGAGAATGATGAATTTCTAAAGAAACATAGAGGAGAAGAGAGGTTTCTAAGCAATTATTCTAAGGATGCAAATAATAACCCAAATATTTCCAGGATTGAGGTAACTTCACTAAAATACCTACACATAGAGTTTGCATGGTTTGTTTCCCTTATTATTTATTTGGAATCTACTACATTTGTACCAATAAATATTATATATGCCGTGCATTCTAATTTACATGATAAATCCATTATAGATTGGGGTTACCTTATTTCGAGTGAAATTTCTTTCCAACTGGGTAATTTGCAAAAGACTCTAAAATTGTATATGACTTCTTAACTCATTTGTGCAATTTATTATGGTCATGTATTTCAACACTTGCCAAGGGAAAATGTTTTTTTTTTTAAGATGGAAACAATTTATGCATGGTATTATTCAACTTTGTATAGACACAAAGCTCAATATAAATTTTACCCAATTCATAACAATTTCATTTTAGAGTTCAAAATGTTGATTTTTGGCCCTAATACTTCAATACTATCTCTTGTAGTAGCCACCTTTATATTTGGGAAATAATTTTATGAAACTTCCAAAGAATTTACTGTTATCAGGTTGTTTGGTGGTGAAGAAAAACCTTTTCTTCTCCCATTTTATGTATCAGATATACTTTTTGGTGAGGAAATGTGTAGAGAGTATAAAACTTGGGCCCATTTCTTTTATGAGAGGATGAAAAAAAACTTCATACCCTTACCATGAAAAATCGTATAATTCACTCTAAAGCACATAACCGAACTTGACGAACTCGCAAGCCATGATGACCATCTAGGCTTAAAGGAAGCCAAACTTTTTAAGGGTTTTGACCTGGATGATAAGTTCACTGCACATATTGAATTAACTATCTATTCTTCATATTTCACTAAAGTTGAAAAATTTCAAGAAGGTGGAAGATATAATTTAGATCTCCCTAAAATTGCAACAGACCAAGTTTTAGATAACATGGAATAAATAATGAGCACCAATGAAGGCTACCTGACAACATGGTATGGAAGTGAAAGACAAAAACTGTAATTCACCAACAACTTCCTAGAAGAGTGCTCCATCAAGAACAAAAAATAGAACAATTCATATGGAGATGAGAAAAGCATCAGCTAGAGAGTCAGACGATGGTGTTGATCAGGACCCACCAAGGAAAAATCTTGAAAAATCCCATATTGCATATTCTTATGTTGAAATAAAGAGAAATACACCAACAAAAGGGTTGAGCATACTTGAAACCCAACAAATTCCATGATCAATGGATATTGATGAGCTCATTGAATAACCTAGCTGGTTTGCACCAAGACTATTGGAAACTAGGGAAATTGTTGAATCCCTAATTACCAAGGAACCTTAAATCTTCGAGGAATCTGTTACTTTTCACCATGATTCCTACAATCGTGAATCCAAAAAATTTTTACTGGAAAAATTCAATACAAAAAAAAAAAATCGTTAAAAAGATGGAAATCATCAATTGATTTTGATGGGGTTGGAAAATTGAAAATTGCACAATTCCATGGTGCAACTAGAGAAAATTTGAAGGAGTCTGTTGATATTATGGAAAAGGAAAATTCATAATTGAAACAAAAGATAAAATAATTATAAGGGACCTTAATTCTAGGACCATTATTTCCAGTGTCTTTGAATACCATTCAACCAACACTTGTGTTGGAAAATATTCCAGAAAGTAGTAGTAAATGCAAAGGCTCATCAAGTTTATTACAAGCTGTAAGAAAATATTCCGAAGATGCAATACATAAAATAATCATTATAATTCAAGAAATTTGGGACCTTTTTCAAAGTATTTCTAGTTTTTCATCAAGAATACAAAATTTCAAGGGATATCTGTAGAAAGACCCAGAGAAGGATGAAGAATTTTATAGGAAAGCTATGAGTACATTGTCAACAAAGGTTTCGAGCTTAAGTGAGGCTCATAGAAAAGAACATAAAACTCCTTTGAATTATTAGATGAAACATGTCAATGCATGTTGGTCGAGAAGAATCAAAGATTTGAAAGAAATGATAAATGAGATAGATGTTTTAAAAAATTAAAAAAAGTGATTTGTTCCTTAAACTTGTGGATCTTACGAAATAACTTGATGGTCCCAATTTATCAATTGATACAATTCTCTTATCAAAGGAAACATTAATGGGACAAATTAATGCATTAAAAGTATATTGGGAAAATGAATTTACTGAAACAATAGATTTTTCTGAAGAAGAAGTTGAAAAATAGTTAGTCCAGTATACCAATAGAAATGATGAAGTTGATTAAGAATTGCATCAATCGGGTATGGATTTGAGCTAATTTGAAAATGAATTATTTGAAATTAAAACTAGGCATGAGATTATTGTAGCTCCTTTAAGGGAGTATATCGAGGAGTGGTTGAAGAAAGAATTGATCAAAATTATTGATCTAAAAAATCAAGAAATAGTTGCAATGGTTATGCCACCTTAGCCACATCATGCATCTATAAAAGAGACACCTCCAAACAATTAAAGAGTTATGAGAACTTTCTATCACATTGAGTCAAGAAGCAACTTTATTCGTGCATTTTAATTCTAATTATTGCACAATCATTTTTCATATTTCCTTCTATTTCTCAGTATTCTATGAAAACCCGACCGACCCTTGATTATTTTCCTCTTATCTTCTAGGTATTTTCATTTTATCATCTGTGGGGGCCCCATTTCAGTCCTCTTTGAAGGGAGAATGCAAATCTTTTCTTTAAAGACATTTAATTTTTATTTAAAGACTTATATTGTTTTTTTAGACTATGAGAGAACTACCTGGGATGCTACATTATTGTATTCTCAAAGACTTTGATTTGAATCTTGAGATTCCAAACATTTGATCCATCATAATATTTTTGGTGTTTAATGAAATTATCATTTATAGTTCTCTTCTATATGCCATTTTTCTTATCTCTTTATTGCAGATATTGTTTATTGTCTTGATGAATGTTGTGATGGGAATGTTAGCCTTCTATTTACCATACTCATTTGGTTTATGTATTCTCTAACATATTTTATATATTTTCTTTAGAAGATACATGGTCCCAATATCAGGTATTGTCTTGAATATGAATGTTTGCTTTCAAAAAGTCTTGTCCTTCTCAGGATTTGTTATATTTTTGTTCATAATTTCATAAGAAAAAGAGGAGTACCACCTCTCTAAAATCACATGGGGATACATATCTTTGTGAGGTTTACATTAACACCATAAAACAATATTTTAGATCAATATGCCCATGTAGTTCCTTGCTTGACAAGAGTCATGTTGGGAACATGCAAATATATTGTCTGAACATAGTGTATTTTCCCATCATTCCTATAATTCTTTCATCATTCTTAGCTTGACCCTTTCCTTCCATACTCTCCCTGACATCATCATTCATACCTGTACTTGGGAGATCTTAGTTGTTTGTATCTAGTAAACTTGGGTAGTTTGAGCTGAAGAAGCAGGATATCATGCCTATGTGCATGCTGTAGAAGTAGGTTGTTAGACTTGTGGGAATTTTCTTTGGGTGCGACAAATATTGGGAATTGTTTTCCAGTGTGAAAGGCTACAAATACAAAGCTCCGAGACTTCCTGTCCTACCTATTGTTGAAGCCCCAGAAAGGAAGTGGGGAAGCCAAAGGACTGTTAAGAAGAGAAGGGGAACACTTCCTGGGGTGGGAAAAGATGTGGGGAATGAGAGGCTCTATGATAGGAAAGGTTGTTGGACATGGAACCTTGGCCTAAGAATACTTTTTTTTATTGATAGACCTAATCCTGGTTTATGATTCATTTTACCTAGTGGAGTTTTTAGTCTCAACAAGGGGGTGACCTATTGCTAAGAGTTTATGAGAAACAAAGTCTATGTCTGGGAGGAGCGTATGAGGCCTGCATGTTGTTAGAGGTTTTATATAATATAAGTGTCTTCTTATTTTTCTTATTTATTACCATGTGTTTAATTGAGTTAAATATGTTATGGGTTTTTTCTGTTATAATCATGCATGTATATGTATGTTGTTAGATTGCATACTTTTTTTCATATGCAGATAATTTTTTTATTTAATTAAATGGGATCAGAGAAGAATAATTTTGGGTGGCATAGCCCAACCTGTGTAGCTAGGAATGCTACATTATGGTAACAGATCCATAGGTTCAACAATGAGCCTACATGGACCATTGGTTAAGACATAGAAGTTGAAAACTTCATAAATTAAGTTCAAAGAATGTTCGCAAAGTGTTTGACAGTATTTACTAAGCAATATTTTGGGGAATGTTATGAGAAAATTGGAGGAATTTAGTTGAGGGGTTAAAATCCTCAATTTAACCTATGTTTGGGAATTTCTAAGCATGAAATTGGTTAAATTTCAGGAGTTTCAGAGTAGCTGAAGTCAAATGGGGAGAAATTGGGTAAAATCCCCAATTTTTGAAGTGGAATTCATTGAGAAATTGGAACAAAGATGTCAAATTTCGAGTGCATTAGTAGAATTTATATGAATAGAGATGAAATTGGCCATAGGAAGCTTAATTTTGGAGCTTCCATGGAAACTTCTATGAAAATTTAAAATTATGTTTTTTTGGAAATTTCAAAATTTGGGAAATTTGAGTAATTTTTTGTACATTTGGGAAATTTGAGTAATTTGAGTGATGTGGAGGCCATGTGGTGGTGTCATGGCAGTGATGACATGGAATAACATGTTGGAAGGTCCACGGTGGTAGCTAGTGGTAAGTCTGGTGATGATGTGGTAGACAGTGTAGCAGGGTGATAGGTTGTGGTATCGACTGAAACCATGGGTGGTATTGCATGTTGGAAGGGTGGTTTTGGAAAAATTCCATGATGATGAAAAAATAATTAAAATATTCCACATATCATTGGGAAAAACTACCGTCGCATCGTGAGGTGTAGTTAACCTCCCAACGAATTTACCATGTGAAATGAATATCAGCTATAGATCTTCTTGCATCTTCGTCGTTATATCTAGTAGTTATAAAGTCCATGGTGTTGGGGTGGTAGGCTTAGGTGGTAGGGTTGGAAATGATAGGTGGAGGTCCTGGGGATGACATGGGTGTCACATAGGTGAGGTGGTATGGGGTGATACCATAAGTGGTATCACATGCTAGCATGGTGGTTTCCCAAAATTCTTTTGGCTCTGTGAAGCCAACGGAAAGACACTACGTAACGGTGAAGAAAACCACCCTCGCATTACAGAGGGATGTTAACCCTTTCACAATTTTGGAATGAAAAATCATCAAAATCCATTGATCATGATATTATCTCCAACATCAAATCAAGGGTGGGGACAAGTTCATGCGCTAAAGGAAAATGGGTGTAGGATGGGACCCACCCATCCCCATGGCCTATGTGAAGGCGCCAGGTGTAATTTTGGAAGGGAATATGGGACCCATTGGTGGCATGGCTATTGAAATTTTTCCATGTGTAAATTGGTACAAGTGGGTCGACAATAAGTTAAATAAAAATTAATTTATTAAGTTATAAAGTAAATCAAAGGTAAGGTCTATTAAAGAAATAAGTTAGAAGGTGTCGAAGAATAACAAGGTAGGCCAGGTGGGCTAGGCAGCTGACATGAATTCACCAAGGGGTGTGAGGTGGGCCCATAATTCCACATCATCATCCATGTTAGTATAAATCTGTGAAATTTGTCAGATTTTTATAGTGTTTTACAGGTCATGAACTTGCAGGGCATTTTTGAGGCCCTAAACAATGTTTTTAGGAATTCTAATTTTCAAGGCTATAAGTTTCATAGGCACCAAAAATAATATCTTATATTAAACAAAATAGCTCAAGGATACCTTTCCAACGAGATAAATCGTTTGCAAAATGAATGTCATATGATAAAGTTACAATCTAAACAATGCAAGGTAAATTTTGAATGCCAGTTTACTCTAGAGGCCATAACTTCCTTCTCATAAATCAAATTGGGGCACAAAAACAGTCTATGGAAATATAAAAAAATATTCTATGGAAATATATTGAGCCATAGAATACAACCATGGAGTTGGATTAATAATTTGGGTACCTAAAAGTGCACAGGAAGAGGTCGAAGGAACTTGTAGCCATTAGTGCTAAAAAAATAAATTGGCCTAAAAATTTAGTAGGGTGTAACCAACATTGTAGAGCCCCGATGTCGATGAAACTTGGTTAGGTAGTTTAAAATATGGTCATGAAGGAACCCAATTTATATATTGTCAAAATAGAAAAGGGGAGGGTGTATAGATTCCTTGACATAGACAAAATTGCACCTGGTTGAAAAGTGTGCAAAAGGGTAACAAGGTAATAATCAAATGATTGTAATGTTTTTCTCAAGACTCAGAATTGAGAAAGAAAAAGATAATTGGAATTTTTTTTATAGAGGAATCAATAAAAGCATACAAAAATGTGAATTGAGTAGCATAATTTACAAGAAAATAGAAAGAATAATTATGGTGTTTCTAAAGAGCGAAATGGTGCATAATCTTAATAGATTTGTTAAATTATTATGGTATAACAAATCCTGTTGCATGCACATTTTTCATAGTTAAGAGAATAAGAAGAATAACACAAGGATATTAGAGAGAGACTAGACTCATGGAATATTCACAAAGAACCTACATCTATGAATATGAATTCAAGGGGTTGTATGTCATCATGGGTAATGCTAGGACATAATCAAATGTCCATGGAGAAGGCAAGGAGAAAAGCATGAATTTGGTGAAGACTCTAAAGAGTCTGAAAGAGTTGTTTTGATTTATACGACTTATAATGAAAAGATTATGAAAGCCAAATATCAGAAATATGGCATCAACATTAGGTTGTTACAGAGCTTGGATAGAATAGAGAAGAAAGTGGATAAGGGGATAGAATCAAGCAAGTCAAAGATCTCATGATAAAATAAGGGAACCTAGAAGTGCTTGTGGGAATGATCATCACTCACCAAGGAATTTAGTTAGAAAAGTACACAATAGTTCAAGCTTGTCTCCTATTATAAAGCATAAGAGGAGGTCTAGGGTATATGAACTACAAGGAGAAATGAATAATATCAAGACTTCTACCTTTGATGGCGAGGAAAAGAAATATGGGGATGCAAAGAATTGGCTAGTGGGAATGAGGAAATATTTTTAATTACATAATTACTCCTCACATGAAGAAGGAAGAATTGAAATTTATCATCTGAAAGGAAAAACATCAATGTGGTGGGACCAATTTGTACTAGTAAAACATTGATGAGAAGAACATCACTTGGAGGAAGTTCAAAAGGTATTTTCAAAAGAAATAATTGACCAAGCGTTATTATTATAGGAAGATGAAGGATTTCTTTGAACTCAAGATTGTGAGTATGACCATGGATGAGTATGAGAGGAAATTATTAGAGATTTTGAAGTACATTGATTTTATCAAGGATGAACATGTCAATATTCAAAGATTCATGAGTGGGATACCATCAATATTCAATGAAAAGATATAATATGATGATCCTAAGACATTGGATGAAACAATAAGGAGATCCAAATGTATTTATGATCATCATAGAGGAAGACCAAATCAAGAAATGGATTTGGAAGACAAGAAGAAAGAGAAGATGGAGAAAAGGAAGAAAGGGTACAAAATACCATTCTTTAGAAATAATTCTTAGGTACACCCAGCTCCAAATGATCCTATCACGAAACGTAGTTTGGGAAAAAAACCAAGGCGAAAACATATTAAATGTTGGGGTTGTGAAGTAGAACACATGTACATATATTTCCCTCATAGAGGTGAAGAAGTGAGGAATGTTCACAATGTACAACAAGCTAATAAAATTGAGGACATGGGAAGAAGCATGCCAAGGATCTATGTATCCCTGGACAACAAGTAAGCTAAATTTAAATCCCACATGATTGAAGTTGAAGGTAGTATCAATGATCAAACTATTTCTATTTTAATTGATTCATGAGCTAGTCATAGTTATATAGATCCTAAGTTGGAGAAAATATTTCATTTTCCAAGAAGGAAGCTTGATAAATCTTGGTTGATTCAACTAGTTGAAGAAGCTAAGAGGAGAATTAATGAGTTGTTTAAGGAATGTCCAATGGACATGAATGGAGTAAGAACAAAGGTTTATTTGAATATCATACCTTTGGCTTCATATGATTGCCTCATTGGTATGGATTGGTTGTACCAACATCATGTTTTCCTAGAATATTATAATAAGAC
The DNA here is from genome assembly GCA_032191745.1 of Picea mariana. Taxonomy (NCBI): domain Eukaryota; kingdom Viridiplantae; phylum Streptophyta; class Pinopsida; order Pinales; family Pinaceae; genus Picea; species Picea mariana. The sequence continues at coordinate 44,835 of JASDQU010244132.1, read as the reverse complement.
ATTTACTTGCATTAATGAGGAAGGAAACTTAAGAACAATTCAAGAAATTACAAGGGAAGTAACTATCAGAGAAATTTCATCCTTCCAGCTGAAAATGATCTTTATAAAAAGATGCCAAATATATGTAGCTCATATGGAAGAGGAAACCAAGAATAAAGTGTCAAGTATTGAAGAATACCTAGTATTGAAATAATTTGAAGATGTATTTAAAGAGATACCAAGGTTTTCACCCAAGAGAGATATAAATGTATCCATCAATTTGATGCCTGGAGTTGCACCCATGTCCAAGACTCCTTATAGGATGGGTACACTAGAGCTGAAGGAATTGCAAATGAAACTTGAATATATTTTGAAGAAGGGGTATATATGCCCAAGTGTGTCACCTTAGGATGCCCCAGTGTTATTTGTGAAAAAGAAATATGGTACCTCTAGGTTGTGCATTGATTTAAAGAAGTTGAATAAGGTGATTGTGAAGAAAACATATCCTTTTCCAAGGATATATGATCTTTTTGATTAGATGAAGGATGCAAAGGTATTTTCCAATATTGATCTCAGGTCAAGATATCATTAGGTGATAATTAAAGAAGAATATATCAGTAAGAATGCATTTAGAACAAGGTACGACCATTATGATTTTACAGTGGTGCCATTTGGGTTTTCAAATGCACCAGTTTTCTTCTTATGTTTAATGAAAGGTATTTTCAGAAATTGCTTGGACAAGTTTTTCATTGTATTATTGGATGGAATTCTTATATACTCAAAGTTTGAAGAAGAGCATGAGAAACACCTGAGGATGGTGCTGCATATATTAAGGGAGAATCAGTTGTATTCCAAGTTGAGTAAGTGCTTATTTTATCAAAGGAAGATACATTATTTGGGCCATATCATTTAAAGGAAGGGATAACAGTGGACCCTAAAAAGATAAAATCCATTGAAGAATGGCTAGTACCAAGGAATGTCTTAGAAGTGAGATCATTAATGGGGATTTCATGGTATTATAGAATATTTATTAAAGTTTTTTCAAGCATTGCACAACCAATAAATTATTTTCAAAAGAAGCGTGTGAAATTAGACTGGACCTATGGATGTGAAAATAGTTTTCATCACCTGAAGAATTTGTTGGCAAGTGCATCGATATTGAGGATTATTGATACAAATGAAGATTTCATTGTGTGCATTGATCCATGAAAGGAAGGGATTGGAGGGGTCCTTAGCCAAAATGGGCATGTTATATGCTACACATTAAGGGAATTAAAAGAGAATGAGAGACATTATGCCACTCATGATTTAGAATAAGCAACCATAAGTCACGCCTTGAATATGTGGAAGCATTATATTGTGGGAAAGAGATTCAGGTTGAGGACATACTATAGTGGTATGAAATATTTGTTTGTAAAGACAACTTTGAATGCCAAACAAATCTGATAGTTAGAATTCCTTAGTGAATATGACTTTGATATAAAGAATGTCAAAGGTAAAGAGAACAACATGGATAATGCACTCAGTAGGAGGGTGCATTAAATGCATGATACATCCATTAGAATTGTAAAACCCTAGTTTTAATCCCTATGAACTAGAATTTATTATGTAAATGTGACATTAGGTTGGTGAGCCAATAAAGTTGAAAAGGGGTTGGAGTTCCTAGGAAATGTAATACTTCTATATATATTAATAAAAATACATTGATGGATGCAAGAAGGATAAGGACAAAAGATATGGGGTTATGATTCCACAAGAGAGGGGGCTTAAGGGGCTAAGTATTTTTATGATATTTTATTTACCCATTTTGGTTTTAATTGAGGAAAGTGGTTACACGAGATTCTTGGGGAAGGCCATGTGGTTCTTGGTTATTGTAATTATATAAACCCTTCCCATGGGCTATTTTGGGGGTTGTTCTTTTCTCTTCTCCATTTACTCTTAGACTCTTTCCTTTGGATTCTTCCTCATTCACTCTTGTTAATTCGTGTCCTCTCAGTTGACTTATCATGTTCAATACCAACCAAGAGGACACGAATTAACAAGAGTGAATG
>JASDQU010244131.1:150772-161217 GCA_032191745.1 Picea mariana | reverse complement strand
GGCGGAGTGTTGACTCCAGGGGTTATAGATGTCTACCAATCCATCAAGTCAGCGAGTGGCACCCTTGGAGCACGTGGTGCATCCTGAAGGGCATGTCACGCAAAGAAATACAAGTCAGTGAGTGGCACCCTTGGAGCACGTGGTGCATCCTGAAGGGCACATCGCGCAATAGAAGTAAACGAGGCGAGTGGCACCCTTGGAGCACGTAGTGCATCCTGAAGGGAACGTTGCATTGATGATGATGATGAGACAACCTAGACGACCCTAAGACCTTAATGCCTGATAAAAATTCTTAAAACGAACCCCCCTAATGAATTGTTTCCCTGTTCAAATCAAAACCTAAATTAAAACATCTCTAAGATAAATTGGACAAGCCCTAAGAAAAGATCCTACAAAAATAACCCTAGGGCGTAAAATAAAACCCTCCTAGGTGTTAATTAAAGTCTTCTTAAAAGTAAAGGGGGTAAAGTAATGAGGGAAATAAATTAAGTGAAACCCATGGCTTTTAAATGATAAAGAAGAAATAAAATTTATTAAAGTGTGGGAGTATAAAAGCTAGGAATTTAAAAATATATTGAAAAGATTAAAAACCGCATTTATCTTTTGGGTTTAAAAATAAAAATAACAAGAGAGAATTAAATAATAGAATTAAAGAAACTAGAAATAAAGTGAACTTAATAATGGAAAGTACGGGACATAGGGTAAAAAAGCAAAAAGGAATCATCATTTAGGAGTTACTAAAAATCAGCAACTTCGTTTTAGGAAAGTTATTAAAAGCATGAGAGGGGATGTAGGAACCCTAGGAGTAATTTAAGGAGCGATTTTTGGGGGAGTGAGGGAATTGAGTCTTTTAATTATTAAAAAGAAATTAATTTTTGGAGAACCATAGGGATGAGAGACACTTGGATGGCAGAGAATCTTCTGAGGTTTGTAATTAAAAATTAATTTAATAATAATTTAGGAAAGAAGGTGGGTCTCAAATTTCTATAAATGAAGGGGAAAAGAAGGAAGAATGGATGAACGGTTAGCGTAATGTTACGCTGCTGAATTGTGGCTTGACGGATTGCTTGTGAAGAGTTGGGTTTATCTCATCTGTGTTGGAGTGGTAGCTCAGCCGTGGAGGTGAGCTGAGACACTAGTCTATCTCTGGTTCTTGTGTGGCCCCTTTGCGGCTCGGGGGGCTAAGGGGGAAGCAGAGTACCCCTAGCGTTTGGCTGGGAGGTATCGGTGAGTCCTCTACAGTCGACGAGAGAGAGGAGTACGGAGAGCGGGACGTGGCATGAAGCGCGGGACGTCAATCCAAAGGGAGGGGCGACAAGGCATAGGTATGCTTTTCATCTGTATGGTAGTAGGAGTTTTTTATCATGATGTTCTGAAAATTTCTGATATTGATATTATAGTATTCTGGAAATTGTCTATAATTACTACCATTTGCATTCTAGATATTGTCTATAATGTTATCACTTGCTTGCTGGAGATTGCCGAAATTGATATTGTTGTATTCTAGATTGATCTTCATTTTAAATGCCTTAATGCTCTGTGTTTTTACTGATATTTGGGGCGTATTGATCTGTGTCTAAAATACTTAATGTTTTATTGGTCTTCATTTGCCGATATATTGGGCGTTGATCTGCGCTTTAATGTTGATGGTCTGCGTTTCTCCTTCAGTTGAGCATTCTTATGTTGGGCGTATTCATCTTTTTCGTAAGCCATTCTGGTATTGGGCGTTCTATTTACACGCAGTGAGCCAATGGTACATTGGTCGTTTTGTTTATTCAGTGGGCATTTTTGCACTGTTATGGGGTGAATTTATATACTTTATTTGGGCGTTTACCACTGTTATGGGGCGTGTTTTTACAACTGTGTATTCAGCGTTTTAGCAAACTGTGTATTGGGTATTTTTGCAATTGTTGTTGGGCGATTTTGCACTGTTATATTGGGCGTTTTAGTGTGCAGAGTGGGCATATGTTCTTCTGGGCGTGTGTATACTGTTATTGGGCATTGAATAAACAGTGCGTTTTTCATGCTGGATAATCTGCATTTTTTTTAGATATTTGGGTGTCTAAACTGCGTTGTACATGCTCACTAGTCTGCGTTTCTGTTAATGATATTGGGCGTTTATTTTGCCACTTTGTCTTGGGCGTCTTGGCATCTGATATTGGGCGTTTTTTCCATTGATATCTTGGGCGTTTTAATTGTCCTTAATTGTTCGAGACGGGCATTGTTTGTTGTGTGTTTTGTTACCTCATTTAGACTGCGTTTTCTTGTCAATCAGCCCATGTTTTCCTTTCAACAGGGTGCATTTCATTTCAACATTCCGATTGGTTATGGAAGGGATTTGAAGGAGGACTATGTGTTCTGTCCGCATCAAGGGTTTTTTTTTTGTGTGACTGAATTTAATTTTCGATGGGTGTGTCTTTATTTCTCTGTCCCCACTTCGATTGGCGTTATGTATTTCCATTGTTCCTGGACAATTGACTGCTGGGCGTTCAATCCATTATTACCTGGGTGTTCTAACTGCTGGGCGTTCATTCCATTCCTGGGCGTTTATTTCGCTTATGACTTGCTGCATGTGTCATTCCGTTTTTCATGACTGAGTGCGTTATTCCCCAATCTCTGGTCTGCGTTTTGACCCTGTGATCCTCTAGAACATGCATGAATATCTCAGTGCGTGGTTATTTCCTTACCGTGTGTGTTTTTAATTTATTACGGTGCGTGTTTATTGCCTTACAATGTAATATTGTTTAACATTATGTTTCCCATAATATCGTTTATTGCCTTACAGTGAAATATCGCATTACTGCCTTACAGTGTAATACTGTTTATTGCCTTATAGTGTAATATCGTTAAACATTATGTTTCCCATGATATCGATTAATATCATCGTTATTATTGCTATTTTAATATTTGGTTAATACTGTCGGTTAATGTTATGGTTAGATTATCGTTTTAAAATTTGGGTTTTACGTTATCATTTTAATATCATGGTTGAACCTCTCCATTCAATAGTATGGTTAATATGCCTTTTTAAATTCTGGTTATAACAATGCTGTTCATTATAATTATGGTTTTATTATCGTTTAGCCTTGGCTCCCATGGGTTGATTAAAATATTCCGGTTTACATTGCTGTTTGAAATATGTTACTATTGTCGTTCATATTATGGCTTTCCTATTATCATTGGATGTTATGGATTAAATTGAGCATGGATTTAATATTGTCGTTTAATAATATGGGACTATTATAATGGTCATTTTAAGACAAAGGTATTATGAATCCATTATGGTTGGTAACATTTTAAGTGAAAGATTATTATCGTTTATTTGCAAAATTAGGGCATTCTAGAAGCAAGGACATGGTGGTTGTCATCACCAGGTGCCCCTTTCTAAATCCATCATTGCAATCCACACACTCAACTTAGGCCCTAATGGCTACAAGCAACCTAAATAAATGTAATATTTATGTAGGAACCTTAATGAGGTATAAACTGTATTGATGTAAAGTTATAATAAATGTACTTACTGTTTTTTATCATGACGTATGCACTGATTATAATGGAGTCTCCTGGATTTAAAAGGATGAGTGGATCCTTGAGTATGATGATTGATTAGAGCATGCACCTGGATTTAAGTAGAATTTGCCTTGACCCTTGGTCTTTACTAGATAGATCTAGTAGGTCAGTTCTCTTGTGCCATGAAATGGGTGATACTTATGTTAGGTTTTGATGCCTTCGCGTCTTGACAATCGTTGATGATGTCCTTCTTCGGTCATTGTATATTATTATTTGATGAGGTAGACTCAAGTAGCTACATGGTTAATTGATGTTAGACTTGATGGAATGAAGTGGTTGATCGTTGAATTATTGTTCTTGGTCGTCTTGCATTGCTTGGTCTGCTTGCGTCGGGTGGGGTATAGATGCCTCCATGTAACCCTTAGTATGTATGATTATGTGTGTGACTTTTCGGTGTACAAAATCCAGTGGCGTATCAAGAGTCTCGGGCCCTTTAATGGTAGGGTTCCACTCTTGCGACACACCTGACAGAGTTTATTAGTTTCTGCCTGAGCAGTCGGCTAGGAGCCTATCTAACCTTCTTTCGAGAAGACATAAGACTAAAAGCCCTGCTTTTCTGTGCAGAAATAGTAAACTCTTCTGATGGATTCTTCCTTTTGTGACCGTACTGTACTTAACACCTGGTGTCGTTTACTGCTTACAGCTGATAGTTGTACACCTTATGTCTAGGGGCATTATTACTTGTTGTCACTGTGATTGTCGGGGTTGTCTGGCTGTGTTCGTCTTGCTTGCGTCTTGTTCTAGGTCGGGTTACTAGTTTCTTCCTGAGCAATTGGCCAGGAGTCGGTCTAATCTTCTTTCAAGAAGACATAAGACTAAATGCCCTGCTTTCCTGTGCAGAAATAGTAACCCTAACACCCGGGAGTCTTCCCTCTATGTTCTTATTATGCACCCCCAGTATGTCTTAATGACTGTGCCATGCGTCGTCTGCCTATGGTCGTATTTGTTGCAGTTTCTCGTTGAGGCCTTCAGTCTTCTTGTGCTGAACTTCATGGTTGAATCTTGTTGGTTGTCGAGTGGTGTCGTACCGTTAAGTATTTGTGACTTCTACACGCGCGCACACACTGAAAGAAAAATAAAAATAAAAATAAAAGATTTTGCACCTGTCACTAGAATGGTTGTCGTGATGAGGAGGTCGTTACATATGGTATCAGAGCGGGTTCGACCCACGACTTGGGATTTTCTACGGCTTCCATTGACATGATTATGTTTGATTATTCTGTTGCTGATCGAGTTGTTTGTGTGGGTACAGGTAATCATTGTTAGAGGACGCCGTGGAGGCAGATGACGGGATGCTAGGGGAGGAGGCGTGACGCCTCTAGCAGCATCCACGCCTGAGGGGTCTAACCCCCAGGCAGGCGAGCAGGTCCTTGGACAGGAGCAGATCGTAGTTGTCGATGTTGTGGGGATGATGAGATCTTTCCAGTGCATGTCTGAGGCGTTGATCAACAGGTTGGACAGAGATGAGGCCAGGGCGTCGGCACCTGCTGAGGTTCCACCGCGCACACTAGCCGTTACGGGTAGCATTCACCGTGAACTCAAGAAGGTAAAATTTCCCGAGTTCTTTGGTGCCCCAGACAGTGCAGCCGCCGAGGCATGGTTGGAGAATATGGCAATGTGCTTCGCACTTCGCGATTATACCTCCAACATGAAGGTCCACATGGTGGTCTTTCAACTAAAGGGGAGCGCTCTTCTATGGTGGAAGACGCTCCTGCCGCAGCTGAAAATGGCCATTGAAGACGTGTCATGGGAACTATTCAAGGAACTGTTTCGAGAGATGTATCTTTCTGAGGAATTCATTGAGCATCAGCTCAATGAGTTCAACGCCTTACGACAGGGAGGTCATACAGTGCCCGAGTACGAGGCACGTTTTATGGAGCTGCTCCGGTATGCTCTGCACCTGAACACTGAGAAGATCAAGGTCAACAAGTTCGTGTTTGGCCTTAACAGCAGCCTGCGTGCGAAGGTTAAGATCTTGATGCCTCAAACCTTGCACGANAGTGGACACCTTACCGAGGACCACAGCAGCAGCAACAACGTCGCCCACAGCAGCAGCATTTTAGGCCTATTTAGCAGAACAGAGCAGGTTTCCAGGCCAGTGGGACGTCCTCTTCTACTTTGGGTACCAGGACTACTAGGCCGAAGAAGGTGTGTTGGATGTGTGGGGAGCCACACTACCAGTGCGACTGTCCTATGGAGAGGACTAGGGCGTCCGGATCAGCCGGACCTACTATAGTGGGAGATATGGGCAAGGCCCATCGGATTCATGCAATGGCGAATAACCACTAGGTAGAGAACCAGTCGACTATGCTCGAGATGACAGGTACTGTCGCTGACCAGACCCTTAGTATTTTGATAGACCTAGGAGCTACTGAGAGTTTCATTTCTGGTGCAGCGCTGAAAAGGATTAAGGTCAAAGTAGTCGAACAGGACGAGTTTAGCTTTGTGGAGATGGCTTCGAGAGCCAAACAGAAGGTCGGAGGAAAGGTTATGGGTTGTGTCCTTAACCTGGGAGAGTTTGTCACGAGGGTCAACCTGTATGTCACGATCTTAGGGTCTTATGACATCGTGATTGGTATGGATTGGTTGGAATTGCATGAGGCGATACTCAACTGCAAGACGAAACGGTTGAGCTTGATCAATGATGAAGGACAGAGACGGGTAATTGTAGCACGGAACCAGGGAGTATCCCTGAGGTTCATCTCTTCCTTACAGTTACGGAAGAGTATGCGCAAGGGGTGCAAGCTTTATGCAATCCTTGCACTAAACGAAAAGGGAGTAGCTGAAGGTCTAGAACACCTTCTGGTGGTGAAGGATTTTGCGGACATATTTCCAGAGGAGTTGCCTGGGATGCCGCCAGAAAGAGAATTGGAGTTTACTATAGACCTGAAACCGGGGACCAAATTGATAGCAAGAACTCCTTATCGGATGTCGACCCCGGAGTTGCAAGAGTTGAAAATGCAACCGAAGGAGTGGCTGGACCTAGGACTAATACGTCCTAGTGTGTCACTGTGGGGTGCACTCGTTATTTTCATTCAGAAGAAGGATGGATCTTGTAGGCTTTGCATTGACTATCGTCAACTGACAAGGCTACGATCAAGAATCAGTACCCCTTACCAAGAATTGATGATCTATTTGATCAAATGAAGGGTGCGATGGTGTTCTCCAAGATCGATTTGTGATCAGGGTATCACCAATTATGGATCAAGGAGGATGACGTCCCTAAGACCGCCTTTAAGACAAGATTTGGACATTACAAGTTTACTATTTTACCTTTTGGACTGAGAAACGCCCCTGGGGTATCCATGAGTTTGATGAATGCGGTGTTCCGCGAGTACTTGGACAAGTTCATCCAAGTATTCATTGACGATATTTTGATCTACTCTCGGATGACGAAGGAGCATGACGAGCACTTGCGCTTGGTACTACAGTGTTTGCGAGAGCACAAATTATATGGGAAGCTGTCCAAATGCTCTTTTTATCAATCAAGGATTCACTACTTAGGGCATGTCATCTCCGGCGAAGGTATCGCCGTGGATCCAGCCAAGGTTAAGGCTATTATGGAATGGCCTGCACTGAGGAATGTCATAGAAGTGCGTAGTTTTATGGGTTTAGCGGGATACTATCAACGGTTTGTCGAGGGATTTTCGAAGATAGCAGGTCCGATCATGGAGTTGTAGAAGAAAAACAAGAATTTTGTTTGGACTGAGAAATGCATGGAAGCATTTCGAAGGCTTAAGGAGTTGTTGACAACAGTGTCGATACTAAAGGTCCCTGACATGGATGTAGACTTCTTGGTATGCACTGACGCATCCAAAAAAGGTTTAGGTGGAGTCTTGATGCAAGACGGACAAGTAATTGCTTACATTTCGAGGAAATTAAGAAGGCATGAGGAAAACTACGCGACGCATGATTTGGAGTTATTATCCATAGTATATGCCTTAAAGGTATGGAGACACTACCTTGTTGGACGAAAATTTGAATTAAAGACTGATCATTGTCGATTACAACACATTTTTACGCAAAGCGACCTGAACGCACGACAACGACGTTGGTCGGATTTTCTTAGCGAGTACGACTTCGAGATTACTTACATAAAGGGAACCGTGAACTGAGTGGCGGATGCTTTGAGTCGGAGGCCACGCAACTTTTCAGTGTTGCCTCTTCAAACGAATCTACATGAGAATATTCTCACTTTACAGCGTGACGATGAATGGTACAAAGAATTCGAGGATTTTAGCAGACAAAACATTATGATGGTACCACGATTTGAGGGATTTTCATTTGATAGCGATGGTTTATTGAGGTTTATAGGTCATATTTATGTACCGCCAAATGACGAATTGAGGATGTTGATCCTGAGGGAGGCTCATAGAGCAGTTTACATGGCTCACCCGAGAGTTACGAAGATGAAGGCAGACCTTAAGCCCTTGTTCTTCTGGAAAGGAATGAAGGCCGACATAGTCAACTTTGTGGCTAGATGTCTCGAGTGTCAACAGGTAAAGGCTGAACATAGACACCCAGCAAGATTACTTCAACCACATGCCATTCCAGAATCGAATTGGGAAGTCATTTCGATGGATTTTATTATTGGATTGCCACTGATGGCAAGGAGACACGACTCAATTTTTGTAGTAGTAGACACTCTGACGAAGAGTGCTCACTTTATTTCGGTGCATACGACGTATCAGGCACCTGACATAGAAAGAGTTTTCATCTGTGATATTGTGAGGCTACATGGCGTGCCTAAGAGGATTATATCCGATCGAGGATCAGTGTTTACCAGACGATTTTGGACGAGTTTCCAAGAGGCCTTGGGAACTCAACTTAATTTTAGTACTGCATATCACCCAGAGACTGATGGAAAGACAGAACGTATGAACCAAACCTTGGAAGACATGTTGCGCATGTACGTGATGGACCAACAAAAGCGTTGGGAGGAATTCTTGCTGCTAGTAGAGTTCGCTTATAACAACAGTTACCAGAGCACCATTTAGATGGCGCCTTTTGAGTTCCTTTATGGGCGGCCGTGTCGGACGCCCTTGAGTTGGGATCGACTTGAGGATAGGGTCCTAGTGGGACCAGAAGCGATCCAAGAAATGGAAGAGCATATGAAAACCATAAGACAAAGGATAAAAGAAGCGCAGGATCGGCAGAAGAGTTATGCCGATGCGCACAGAGTCGACCGTAGTTACAAGGTTGGCGATCGAGTCTTCCTGCAGGTTAAACCGCATAAGAGTCTGATCAAGTTTGGAAAGGGAGCTAAACTCTCTCCTAGGTTCGTGGGACCTTTCGAGATTGTGGAGAGAAAGGGGCCCGTGGCCTATCGACTAGCCTTGCCTAATTCTTTGAGGCGTATGCACGATGTTTTTCATGTATCAGTTTTGAGACATTATATTAGTGATCCTACACACGTGATTGACATGAGTTCCTTGTAGGTATCGGACGAGGGAGCGCTCACGATTGAGCTAGTCCGCATTTTAGATCATCACGTTCGACAGTTACAACGTCGAACGGTAGATCAGGTCAAGGTCCAGTGGGACAATTATAGTCCGCACTCGGCGACCTGGGAGGACGCATATGATATGCGCCAACAGTTTCCATTTTTGTTTGATAGATAGACTTATGACACTGTGGTACTTATGATATTATGGTACATTTATTTCGGCATTTATATTGAGAAACTTCGGGACGAAGTTTAGACCAAGAGGGGGTGTATGTAACATCCCTCTCTGGCGCACTTACCAAACTTATTCTTTGAGGACACTTGCTCGCAAGTGATCTGGATTTTTATGATGATAAAACTTTTTCCTTCATTATGATGTGTTAATTTATATGACAGGATGGTTTTACTACTTGATGTAGACAGGTGCTGCTGACTCAGTTTCATTGAGTGTGCAGGGTTTCGGACCTTGAGGATGTAGAGGCATCAGTGGAACTCCCTTGGACTCCGGATTGAGTGAGGGAGTGGGCTATTTGGGTCGTTTCATTTACGGTGATATTGTTTTGTTTTGATGATATGCTATTGATTTTATGATATGTGATTGACATGATCTGACATGATGGTTGATGATGCAGGATGGCGATAGCTTGCCGACCAAGACTCACATATGGAGTAAAGGGGCCACAGATGAGTTCCATAGAGATTGAGGGAGAGGTGTGGATAACAGCCCTGCCATAGCCTACTAGCACTCCCGCCGTGGCTCGAACTGTAGGTTAACGATTACCTAGTTCGAGAGGATCCACGATGCTATGAGGGCAGACTGCGACAGTCGCTCACGATGATTCTAGGGGGCGTGCAATAAGACAGGGGCCTTATTCCTTAGATCCCTTAGTATCCCACAAGTTCACCTGGCGGAGTGTTGACTCTAGGGGTTATAGATGTCTACCAATCCATCAAGTCAGCGAGTGGCACCCTTGGAGCATGTGGTGCATCCTGAAGGGCACGTCGCGTAAAGAAATACAAGTCAGTGAGTGGCACCCTTGGAGCATGTGGTGCATCCTGAAGGGCACGTCGTGCAACATAAGTAAACGAGGCGAGTGGCACCCTTGGAGCACGTAGTGCGTCCGGAAGGGCACGTCGCATTGATGATGATGATGAGACAACCTAGCTGACCCTAAGACCTTAATGCCTAATAAAAATTCTTAAAACGACCCCCCCTAATAAATTGTCACCCTCTTCAAATCAAAACCTAAATTAAAACATCTCTAAGATAAATTGGACAAGCCATAAGAAAAGATCCCACAAAAATAACCCTACGGCGTAAACTAAAACCCTCCTAGGTGTTAATTAAAGTCTTCTTAAAAGTAAAGGGGGTAAAGTAATGAGGGAAATAAATTAAGTGACCCATGGCTTTTAAATGATAAAGAAGAAA
>JASDQU010244131.1:100864-114922 GCA_032191745.1 Picea mariana | reverse complement strand
CTTTTAATTATCTAATGTCATTTTTGTTAGGAAATATTCCCCTTGGGACATTAAATAATTAATTAATTCCATTTTTTAATGACTATAGCCTACGAGAATCACTTAGGCTACTTCATCCATGTCCCATGATCACTTAGAAGGGGACATGAAATTGGGGTTCAATGATATTCATGGGAAATATTGGATTTCTAAGAGAAATCATCGATGGTCAATGGTCGATGATCAAGGTTCAAGAATATTCATGAATAAGTTTGGATTTCCAAAGAGAATTGTCAATCGTCGATGTAGAGTTGGAAATCAACGATCTATATTTCTTCAAGTTGGATATCGATGGTCGATATTCATATGTGGTCCCAGGGAAGGTTTAACGAATCAATTATTGGTATTTCACCCAATTTGAGATCGATGGTGTAGATTAAAAGGATATTATAATAGTAAAACAATCAAATTTCTATGAAATGTTCATATTTTTGAAGGTCTTAAACTTGTGGGGTATTTTTGAGGTCTTAAATGATGTTTTTAGGAAATAAAAATCCATGAAACTAGAGTGTCTTTGTAGCTTAAATAAAATAACTCAGAGAGAGCTTTCCAACAAGCTACTTTGGGCGCAAAATAGAGATCGTATAAGAAAGTTACAGCTGAAACAATTAAGATAAAATTTCAACACCAGTTTACTTTCAGAAGGCATAAATCCTTGCTTATAAGTCTGTTTGGGGATCGGTAGCAGTCTATGGGAAGCTTATGAACCATACAAGATAGCCATGGAACCAGATTTTGAATCTGGGTATGTAAAAATGTGCAGGAAAATAAATAAGACACACGTGGCATACAATGATAAAATGGGAAAATAGTTTAAACTTCTATGGACCATAACTTTGAGCTCATAACTTAGAGTCTAGAATTTTGAATTGGGCACTAAAAGTTTTCAGAAATTAATAAAGTGATTTAAGTAGTGATAAAAACATAACAATGAGTGAAAATTAATAAAGTGATTTATGCTAGGAACTCACAATGAGGCATGAGTATAGCCGAAAGAGATCTGTTTAAGAGAATAATGTGTCCGAGGAATCATATTTTGACTTAGTGCATTTGGTTCTTCATAAATTGAGATGAAGAATAAATTATATTCTAATTGATGAAATGTTTAATGTTATGAATGTTATAAAAATAATTATTACATGCAAATTTATTATAGAATTAGTGGTACAAGAGAATAACTTTGGTTCTTATATGAGGACTGAATTTATGGAAAATTCCTAGGGATATTACAACTATGGAAGGAGATTATAGGTCTACATTTCAGCATGGGAATTGCTAAGACAAAGTCTAATGGAAGAAGAGGGAGGCATGAGCTTGTAACTATGAGGATCCTGCATAGAGACGTCCATATATAGAGGGATGATAATGAAAGTATTATGAAGGCATAGGAGGAGATACTTTAGAATTTGAATATGTTGCATAAGAAAGTTACCAAAGACTCTATCACCAAGGAAGTAGTTAGTTCTAGAGAAGTGACAACATCCATATCCCATAGTAGAAGGGATTATCATGGGAATGATAGGAATTCAAGAAGCATGAGTAGGTGCCATCAGTCTCTAAGGAAATAAACCAGAAGAACTCATGCAATTTCAAGGCCAGGGAGCATCCCAAGTGTGTCTCCTATTAGGAGACATAGATGAAGGCCCGAGGAAGACATGTTACAAGGTGAACTCAGGAAAATCAAGCCACCAACGTTTTGTTAGAACATTGTTCTTGTTTCACCATAGACAATGCTACACCATTGTCACCCAACCATGGGCACAAAGCCACCCAGAGGACCTGAACCTTTTCTAGATAGAATGATTATGGGAAGCCACACTAGAACCAACAAATAAACCAAGAGAGTGCACTTTCTCCAAGGTAGCGCACAAGTAAGAGTCCCAAAAAAAGGATGAACAAGAGTGTGTTGCACCATTGCAGTTGTTTCTTCTCCTCTTCCAGACTTACACACTACTTCTATTGCTACTTCACTTCTAATATATGCACATCAACTGAGTTAGTGTGTGTTTTTCCAAATGAGATAAAGCGCCTTCTATTTATAATAATTTGCCCAAGTGAAAAGGTGTCTCTTCAAGTAGGGTCGACCTATCCTTTTCTACATATAATACTTCAATATTACTTATTCTGCTGATTCAACTTGTTTTCCAAGGTTTTCAGACATATGTTTAGGTTTTCTCTTTCTTCCGTAATATTCTATTCTAGTTAAAGGTTTATCCATGGAGGTTAATACCTCTCGTAGCTACCAAAACATCAACACTCCCTCTTATCTAGGGGGGTATTTAATCATGATGTTCCCTTATGTTCTTCATAGCTTTGCTCACTATGCCATGATCCTCTCTTCATGGTTACGCAGACCATGCTACTGGTAGCATCATTACGTCACACATGGCTACACCCATGTGGACCTGTCAATCTTTTCTAGGGGCCACAACCCACTAGAGAACACTAGATCTACACCTCGTAGTGTGTGTAACCATCATCATCATGGGCTACACTTGCATGATGATCATGCCCATGGTGACACCCATGTCATCAATATCATCATTACTATCATCATTATCCATCCATATCACATGGCATGGGAAATACTTACATGGTCTTTCAGATAGGTAGCATCACCAGAGCTACAAAGGATATCTCATGATCACACAGATCATATTACAAGAAACACTATCACAACCATACAGGTTCTTGACTACACCACTAGTGTACCAGACTATCTCACTAGTGTAGAAACAAATCAGAATACTAGACCATCTCATTGGAGTATCCTACAACTTGGTATAAATCCTACAACTCGACACAAGACCGACAACTCAGAATGAAGCCTACAACTCACCATGAAGCCTACAACTAAGAACAATGCCTACAACTCGGCATGAAGCCTACAAATCAACATGAAGCCTACAACTTTGCATAATTCCTACAACTCGGCATGAAGCCTACAACTCGACACAAGGCCTACAACTCGACATGAAACCCACAACTCGACACAAGGCCTACAACTTTACATGAAGCGTACAAGATCCTTCTTTTCAAATTTTTTTGTCCATGAAACATGCTTTCATCTGTTGCATGCCCCTATGCATCCTACAAAGTGTCACTAAACCTTGCTTCTTCCTGATCACTGAATCCCTCTAAAGTTTGACTCCCTTTGAGTTCTTTCAATTCTTACTTTCTGTGGTAACCTTCCTGGAATACGTAGGATAACCTTCCTGAAACAGGAACACCAATAGAAAAAGTATTTCCAATATAATAGCAATGTATATAAGAACATATAAATTTCATGGTAATTGATTATATAATTACCAAAGTGTCCTGCCTAAGAACAAGAACAAGAAATATCTCCTAGAGGAGATGTTAGTTCATATTGAAATTAAGTACAATACTCATTTATATTAATACTACATGCTACTAAGTATTCTTTTGTTGCTAGAATTAATAAAATCTAAAGGATTGCAATACTTAAGCAACAATAAAAATGTCAATCCTGATATGAAAACCTGGAGTATGGATATTGTTATTCTTGAGTTTCTTTCCCTCTGAGACAAGTATTATTTCCAACTTGGAGAGAGTGTTGTTCCTATGAATGTATTAGATCTGAGATCTTTCTGGCTCTACGATTGCTTCTTGCACAAATATCCATTATCTTTTGAGAGATTTATATCTGCAGTAGTCTCTTTTTATTGTTTTTCCTACTCCATGTTCATGTTCTTGGAATCTTCATAAATCAAACTCTTCATCCTTTGACGCCCTCTCTTCAGTTTGTGGTTTCGTAATTTTTCCCTTTTTTCTTTGCAAGGATGATTTCAATCTTTGTCTTCCATGCTCTACCAAGAGACCATGCTTCTGCTGCACCACTCTGATTTTATGGAAGAAGTCATGATTGTATTTGATTTTGACCTTGAATAGTCTTTTGACTTTGACCAGTCAAACCTTGACTTTGAGTCATCAAACTTTTACTTTTACCACTCAAACATTACTTTGACCTAAAAATTCAACTTTGAATTTTTTTATGGCTAAGGGTACCAAGAGATGCATTGGGTTAGGGTGCACTAGGATATCCAAGAATTGTGTTGAACACTTCATTTAAGTGCCCGAACAATCAGGTTAGGGTTTGTTTTTTCTACAAGATAAAAAACCCTAGATACAACTGCAATTTTTCTACAACGAGCTTGACAGAGAGTTGTGTATCTACCTTCTAGTGGTTAGAATATTTCAAAGGTGGTGTGGGCCCATAACCTATTAGAATATTGTGCTTGTTTCCCCAAAAAAAATTATACACCATTGTCACCTAACCATAGGCACAAATCCACCCTCAAGAACCTTAACCTTTGCTAGATAGAATGATTATGGGAAGCCAGACTAGAACCAATAGATAAAACAATAGAGCACACCTTATCCAAGGTAGTGCACAAGTAAGAGTACCAAAAAAAGCGTTGAAGAAGAGTGTGTTGCATCACTGCACCTGTTGTTTCTCCTCTTCCATACTTGTGCACTACTTCTGTTGTTACGTCACTTTTAAGATATGTGCACCAACTGAGTGTGTTTGTGTTTTTCCAAATGAGATAAAACGCCTTCTATTTATACTAATATGGCAAGGTGAATAGGTGTCTCTTCAAGCAGGGATGACTTGTCCTTTTTTGCATATAATACTTCAATATTACGTATTATGTTGAGTTGAATTGTCTTCAATGGTTTTCACAAATCTGTTTAGGTTTTCTCTTGCTTACATAATATTATATTCTATTCAAAGGTTTATCCATGGAGGTTAATACCTCCCGAAACTCAGATACCAAAACATCAACAGTTTCAATGGTGAGCATAGAAAGGGAGAAGAGAAAAATGAATGACTATTGGAAATGAAGAAATATTTCTAGTTGCATGATTAATCATCCAGGGTAGAATCTAGAATTGCAACCTACCACTTGGAAGGAAATGAAACCATGTGGTGGGATCAACTTAAGCAATCCAAGAACCTAATGATAAAAGGATTTCATGGAGGAAGTTCAAAGGATATTTCCAAGAGAAATATTTGTCCGAGCATTACTATGAATGGAAGATGAAAGAGTTATTTGAACTCAAATTGGGAAGCATGAAAATGGATGAATATGAGAAGAGATTCTCTGAGTTACTGAAGTATATTTACTTCATAAAGAATGAGAAGGTAAAAATAAAAATGTTTCTAAGTGGGTTACCCTCTTTCTATAGTGAAAAGGTACAATATGATAACCCTAGGACTTTGGAGGAAGCCATAAGGACAACAAAGCATCTTTATGAGAAAAGTAAAGGAAGGATAGTCTTACAAAAATATTGGAATGAAAAGATGAAGTGTAAAAATGATCAAAGGAAGAAGGGGTTTAAGCCACCCTTCTGAAAAAAAACCTCCCAAGAAAATCAGCAAGGTCATTCAACCCAAGATGAGCACAATATTGTAGATTCATTTGGGAAAATACCAAGGCAACAACTTGTACAATGTTGGGGATGTGAGAGGAATTAATTATATAGGGACTACCCTCACAAAGGAGAAATAATGAGGAATTTTCACAACATTCATAAGGTTGAGACAATGGAAGACATGGAGGAAACATGCCAAGGATTTTTCCAGCCTTGGACAACACACAAATAGAATATCAATCCCATTTGATTGAAGTGTAAGGTAAGATCGATAACCAACACATAGAAATTTTAATTGATTCTGGAGATAGCCATAGTTACATAAACTCCAAGATTGTTGAAATATTTTACTTGAAAAGGAGTAAGCATAATAAATTTTGGTTAGTTCAGTTATCCATAGGGGCTAAGAGGAAAATCAATGAGATAGGTAAACATTTTTTAGTAGAGATGAATGGACTCATCATAAAGGTAGATGTGAGTGTCATACCATTAGGTTCATATGACTATATAATTGGTATGGATTGGTTGGAAAAACACCATGCTCTCCTAAATTGTTACAACAAGATAATCACGTGTCTTGATGAAGAAGGGAACCTAGGCAACGTTCAAGGACTTCCAAGAGTTGTGATTCTTAGATAAATTTCAACTATGTAGTTGAAAAAGAGTTTTAGGAAGGGATGCTATATTTTTACAGCCCATATGGAAGAGGAAGCCAAATATAAAGTGGCAAGCATTGAAAATCATCTCGTCTTGAGGGATATTAAATATGATTTTGGGGAAATTCTAGGATTTCCACCAAAGAGAGACATTGATTTCTCTATTGATTTGGTGCTAGGAGCTACCCCAGTTTCCTTGACACCATACAGAATGGGAACACTAGATATGTAAGATTTGTAGATGCAACTTGAATATATATTAAAGAAGGGGTATATACGTGAAATTTTGTCACCTTGGGGAGCCCCAGTTCTTTTTGTGAGAAATAAAGATGGAACCTTAAGGATGTGTATTGATTTTAGATAGTTGAATAAGGTCACCATAAAGAAAAAATATCCTTTGTGAGGGATTGATGAATTATTTGATCAGACGAAAGGTGTAAGAATATTTTCCAAGATTGAAATGATATCAGACTATCATCAAGTGAGGATAAAGGAAGAGGATATCAACAATACAACATTCAGAACAAGATATGGGCATTATGAATTTATGGTAGTTCCATTTGGACTATCAAATGCCTCAATTTTTTTCATGTGCTTGATGAATCGAGTGTTCATGGAATACCTGGACAAGTTTTTAGTTGTCTTCATAGATAATATACTCATATACTCAAAGTAAAAATAGGAACATGAGAAACATATAAGAATGGTGTTGCAAGTTTTAAGAGATCATAAATTGTATACCAAGCTATGAAAATGCATCTTTTATCAAAAAAAGATTCATTAATTGGGGCATATAATTTTAGTAGAAGGGATAACAATTGATTTTGAGAATATAGAGGCCATTAGAGGACATTTAGCACTAAGAAATGTGAAAAAGGTCAGATCATTTATGGGTGTTTCCAATTACTACCTAAGATTCGTAAAATGATTCTCAAAGATTGAAATCCCAATCACTTCTATGTAAAATAAGGGAGTGAAATTTGAATGGACTCCTGACTCTAAAGAGAACTTTCAGTAGCTGAAAGACATATTGACAAGTGCACCAATATTGAATATTGTATATATGGACGAAGATTTTGTGGTATGAATTGTTTCATTCAAAGAAGGGCTCGGTGGAGTCCTCACACAAAAGGATCGTGTGGTATGCTACGAGTCCCAAAAATTAAAATAACATGAGAATAATTATGCTAACCATGATCTAGAACTAGAAACCATTATTGATGCATTCAAAATGTGAAAACATTACCTCATAGGGAGGAAATTTGAGCTAAGGAAATACCATTGTGGTTTGAAATATTTGTTTGGAAACCTAAATTAAATTCCAGACAAATTAGATAGATGGAATTCCTTAGTGAGTATGACTTTGAAATTAATAACATCAAAGGCGAAGAGAATTGAGTGGATTATGCACTTAGTAGGAGATCTAATGAAATGCATATTGCAACTATCAACATATACATGACTGATCTGAAAGATAAAACTTTTGCAACAACAAATTTAGATCAACAAGATTTAAAATTAAAATAAACATTACAACAAGACAACTTACAACATAAATTTAAATATTATGAGCTGCTTGATGATGAAATACTCACATATAGAGGAAAAATATACCTTCCAAATTCCTATGAGTTGAAAATTACATTTCTAATGGAAATGCACAATTTGTCATGTGATGGGCACCCAGGATAGCATAATTCAATTGTAGTTGTAAGAAGCCAATATTTTTGACCTGGAATGAAGAAATAAGTGGATAATTACAAATCCATATGTATAGAGTGCTAGAAGGTGAATATTGAACAAAGACATCCGACATGGCTATTACAACCATTTTCCATTCCAGAATGGAAGTGGGAAGAATTCATAGTGGATTTTATTACAAAGCTACCCAGAAAAGTGAAGAAGAATGATTCCATCATGGTGGTGGTGAATAAATTAACCAAGGAAACACATTTTATTCCAGTGAAGACTACTCACAAGAAAAAAAATATTGCAGAAATATACATGAAGGAAGTTTCTAGGCTACATGGAGTTCCGAAGACAATAGTYTTAGACAAAGATACCAATATTACATCCAATTTTTGGAAGGGTTTGTTCAAATTTGTTCGGGTAAATTTAAATTAGTACAACGTATCACCCATAGTTAAATGGGAAATCAGATAGAACTARCAAAATCATTGAAGACATGATTATATTGTATCTGATGGAATAGAAATCAAAGTGGGAAGATTATATTCTTTTAGTTGATTTTTCTTAAAATAATGGGTATCAAGCCTCATTGAAAATGATTCCATTTGAGGCATCGTATGGCAGGAAGTGTAACACACTAGTGAGTTTAGATAATTCGATAGAAATATTTGTTATTAGGCCAGATTTGTTGAAGGAAATGAAAGAGTAGATGAAAAATATCAAGCAAACTTTAAAGGTTTCTCAAGATACACAAAACGTTTATGTAGACAAGAACAAATTTTTCATAGATTTTAAAGTGGGAGAACATGTGGTTTTAAAAGTGAAGACAAAGAGACGTTTGCTAAGATTAGTAAGCTACCCAAAGTTGGGAGCAAGATATTGTGGACCTTTTGAGATATTAGAAAATATAGGGTCGGTTGCATACATGATAGCTTTGCATGAATCCATGAGAGTGCATAATGAATTTAATGTGTCATTATTAAATAAATGTGTTTACGACCCTAACCACATAATTGATTGGAGTATGAACCAAGTGGAATATGAAGGGAATTTTTAGATGGAACCAGTGCACATCCTGGACCAGAAAGTGAAAGTGCTAAGGAAATTTTTTATAGGGATAGTAAAGGTTCAATGGACATGTTATGGTCCTAAATATGCTACATAGGAGAAGAAAGAAAACATGTGGGAGGAATATCCACAAATGTTTGACAATTTTGAAGAAACCATAATATAAAAATGCAAGACTCTATTTTGAGTAGTTGAAGTTCCAGAACCACATCCTAGAGTCCTATCCAACCTATGTTGGGGGCCCTAATAAAATAATGGTACAACCCAATGGACTGAGATAAGTGAAGGGGGTACATTCCTTAGGTCAGCGGATTGAGAGGAACATGAGATTTTGGTTGGAACTGTTGTTGAAGTTGTAAAATTGAACAATTTTTATTTCTTAGTTTTATGATGTAAATGTGTGGAAGTATATTGGTATAGTGTGCACAGAGGATGGTGCATAATTGTAGGGGATGGGGAATATAATGTCCCCACTGTAATACCCATTTCAATTAATGCTTAATGTATATATAATGTGTGGCCATGACCAAGTGATGCATATGTGAATTGTATTTCTAAATTTTGATAATAAAATGTGATACCCATTGTTGGAGAACATGGACAGGGATATGGGATGATTAATCTAAAAGAGAAGGGAGGTTCTAAGAGAATTTCTAAGAGGGGTCCATTGGGAATTACCCATATCTATTAATTCAACCCACCTTCTAAAATTACTATCGGTATATGAACCTTCTAATTTTCTTATTGAGTGTCCCCAAAGAAAATCATTGAATGCATGTAAGAGGATGGGTGTCAAAAGTCACATCCCATAGTTATTGGGAGCATGGGGTTGATTAAAATAATCCCAGGGAAGTATGTGAGTCAAGCAAGCAAACAAAGAGAGGAAAATTTGTATGGGAAGTTACAACAATTTTGGATAGTCAAGTTTTGGCATTAACAAAAAGAAAAGAGCATCAAAGAAGATCTTGGAGTTGGTGAAAACATGGAAGGAGAATTCAAGAGCATGTTGGAGCATTTCTAAAGTGTGTTTTGAGTAGAAGACTGAAGATCCAGGGTTTCAGGCTTGAACAATGAATTGGTGTGTGAGTTGCACTGTAACAACAAGTGTTTGTTGTTGCTTGTTGGTCATTTTTCTAGCATTGAGTTCCCTTGAGTTTCCCAATAGAGAGATTATTGGTTACCTATTCCAAACACACAAGGGATTCACCCTATTGACCAATATCTTATCACCTTTATTCATAAAGGGTTTTTTTTAATTGTGAAAAATAAGGTCAATGTATTGTAGGTATTCGGGGGGCTTGTGCAGTCTCAAGGGTCTTATAGGTATTTTTTTTGGGGGGGGGAGGATAAAAAGGGGCATATAGTTAAAATAAGGGTTTATTTTATTGGAAATATTTATTCGGAGGGGGTTTCAAAAAAATTATTTTGGGAGGCATTTGTCAATATTTAGTGAAATTAGGGGTAATCTTTAATATCCCACGAATGCAGGAGCTATGTTGCAAGTTCAATAAGTGAAAATCATGTGGCCAAACAGACCTTGATAAATGAATGAGATGCCTGAGGGACTTAGATAAATAAAGGGGTACATTCCTTAGGTTGGTAAGGTCAAGAGGAAGAGATCTGGTGGAAAATCAAGATAGTTGTAGGATAATACCAACAGGTTGTTGGTTTTATGAGTTGTGAGTGGATAGTGAGAGACCACCCTCTTTTGTTGATTTCTAGCCCTTTATCAAGAGTAACTTTTTTATGAGATTTAGAAAAAAAATTCTATTGTTGGGGAACGTCCTTCCCAAGCAGTTGGTTCCACAATTGAATTAAAAGATAATTGTTTTATATGTTTATGTGTTACAATTATGAGTTAAATTGTTGCATATTAACTCTATGTTTGAGAAATATTATATGCTATTGTGTTGAGTTGTTTAAGATGCATTAATTTCATTTTTAGCATGTTGTATATGCATTTAATTAATGGTAATAGACAATAGTTAAATCNGGGTTGTTGGTTTTATGAGTTGTGAGTGGATAGTGAGAGACCACCCTCTTTTGCTGATTTCTAGCCCTTTATCAAGAGTAACTTTTTTATGAGATTTAGAAAAACAATTCTATTGTTGGGGAACGTCCTTCCCAAGAAGTTGATTCCACAATTGAATTAAAAGATAATTGTTTTATATGTTTATGTGTTACAATTATGAGTTAAATTGTTGCATATTAACTCTATGTTTGAGAAATATTATATGCTATTGTGTTGAGTTGTTTAAGATGCATTGATTTCATTTTTAGCATGTTGTATATGCATTTAATTAATGGTAATAGACAATAGTTAAATCTATTTGTAATTCATAGCTCGTAATCTATAGGGAATTAGTTATCTTTAAAAATTTTATTTTATGAATATTTCCATAGGTAATGGACATCAACTGGGTTGGGGAATGTGACAATGTTGTGCTATGTATGACCGAGTAAACCCTATTCAATGATAAAAGATCCAAGTTGAGTGAACTGATGGGTTTAGGAGTAGCCATATCACACACTACCATTGATAGGGCTAGAAGAGTGGAAATGGAAGCTGTGGTTGTGAAAATATAATTGGAATCCATCAGAAATCTAGTACATTATTACAAGGATATCACAAAAGTTGTATCACATTTGAAGGGGGTGTTTTAGAAGAGCATGCCATGGTATAATTTGATAAGAGACAATTTTTTGAAAAAAATTGCAGACTATCAATAAGAGAATTTTTTTTTTCTAGAACATATAAATACATGCTCAAATGGAGTGAGAAAGGAGCTACAGATTTAGATAATATTGAATGTACCAAAGAAATATAGAGATCTGGAGGTGATAAAGACCATGATATCTGAATTTGACCAATGATAGTATATCAAGGATGCATGGAGCTGCTAAGAATTGGGAGAATTTAGATGTCGAACTGAAGATTCAAATGGAGGAGCAATGACTATCCTACCACAAATATTGGGAAAATATCATTAGAACAATGGTCAATCTCTAGTTTCCATGTGTTGTGCCACTAGAGGATTTTCGTGGGTTTGAAGAAGTGATGTACATATTTGAAGAAATTGCCCAGAAAAATGAAGAGGACATTAAATGAATATTTTTGGTAGAACATGGCCTCTTGCATAGGTTTTTGGTTGTTGAAGTCAATACAATCAATAGATTGAAGCAAGTGATTTAGAGAATAGAGAAGTATAGGCGACACTTCAAAGAAAGCAAGAAAACCCTTAGTTTTCTGATGGATAAACATAAGTTTCCTTACATTCATGCATGTGAAGAATTATTCACACAATGGACCACCTATGATGGATATCATGCAACATTTGAGTCACCAATTCTCCATGAGTCATCTTGACATGGAAATTTTGTTTTAGATACTTCAATTTTGTCTTAGTCCAATTCTATTATTTTTAATCATTAGAGTTCAATAAATAGACACATTGACCACTGGAAGAAAGGCTGGTGGATTGTAGAAGAAATTTTGTACTTTTGTAATTTAGAACTATTTTTGAAGCTTAATTCAGAAGCTCTGTATGAGCCAATGTGGTTTTATTGAATGCTTGCACAATTTTCCTTGCATTTTGGATTAATATGTGAGAAATTTATTATGTTGGGGGTTTCTAGTAAGAATTTCGAATGAAAATAAGAATATTGTTTATGCTTGAATGGATTTCTAGAATGTTCAGTAAATGATTATTTGTATCGATGTTTGATATGGTATATGACTATTTCTATATGTCTCATTTTTAATTTAATTTCTTTCTATTGATTGAGGTAGCTCTTCCCTGAATCTTATTTGATTTGAAATCTTTGAACATAATTATTTCTTCTAACATATATAACTTCATATAGGTTTTATTGATGATGGTTACAGGTTATATTTTAAGACATATTTCTTTCCATTATTTGATCACTTTATTTCTACACTCATTTGAAGAAAATAATCATTAAAATAAAACAAAACATAGAAAAGAATAAAAATTAAACAAATTATTAAAACTCATCAAACGATTACTAGAGCATAACCTGGAGGACAATTCCATGTCAAAAAACAGGATTCTAATTGGGTCTCATCCTTGGTTTGATCCCTACTATTGAGCATTTGGAATATATCCCCCTCAACAAGTTTTAAGGATCCACAACAAAGTTTTGCAAATATCTATAGCAATTAGCATAGTATACAAATTTGAAAGGTCACCAACAACCATTGGAAATTATATGCAACAATTAGAACAACATCTATAGAAATGGAAGAATAGAACCAAGTCCAATGATCTGTAAAAAAAATAAATGTATAAAAAAAGATAGAAAGTCAAACAACAATTGTCCAATTGTGCCCCAAAATGAGTTTTCACAATTGAAATTATTATTATTATTATTATTTATTTATTTTTACAAATATTGTTCACCAACAAACTAGTTCTCAAACAATATTCATCCAATTTTTCTCCAAAAGGATTTTTCATAGTTGTTTTTTTTTTAACAACTAAGAAAATCATGTCATGGAAAGCCCATGTGGCATAGCCACTATGCTAAAAATCTCGAAATCTGAAAAATGGGAAAGATCTGTTAAAAAATAATATTTGGATAATCGCTTTTGATATATCCTMAATCAATGAACTTTGGCCATRAGTGGTATTCAATATTCATCTATTTTTTGTAATTTGATAACACCATTATCATACACAATATCAACCTCATATGGCACCGACCAATGGGTACAAAACTTGCCTTAGAATATTTAATCCTAGAATCATACAAAAGGGCCCAGTCTCCAACCTAGAACTTTTTCTTCTTAATAAATACATGATGCCACGTTTATTTATGATATTGAATAACAAATGTATTATGCAAGATAGATTGACAATTTTCATCAAGTTCATTGATCTGTTGCAAGCAATGATTCTAAGATTCTAACAAGTTCAAACCAACCTATAATGTAGTCCAGAGTGTGTTAACTTCAAAATCAATAGGAAATACAACATACTTAACATACACAAGATCATAAGGGGTAAATCCCACAGTGTTTTTCCATGTGGTGTGATAAGCCCATAGAACCTCTGTAAGTCTATTAGCCCAATCCTTGTGATGAATATGCATTGTCTTAGTCAATATGGACTCCATAACTTTCTTGGTGACTTTCACCTTCCCATTAGCTTGTGTATAATATGGAATATATGTCATGCATCAGAGATAA
>JASDQU010244131.1:43787-60144 GCA_032191745.1 Picea mariana | reverse complement strand
AAAGAAAAGTGCTTACAACCATAGATGTAGATGCAGCAGCTTCACCAAGCTCTCTTTGTCCACCCCCTTTCTCAAAATTTCCGCGAACAAAATTAATATGCTTTACTGGTAATTCTCCCTTATGAGATCATAAGTTTGATACCTCTAATCTGTCATATGCTTTTCACCATGAGAAGGACTCCTTATATAAGATTGGAGAGACCCAACCACCTTAGAGATTCTTGGGATAGGTTGAGGATCTTTCTCCATCAGTTGTGGATCCTCCCTAAGATGTATGGGATTTTTCCCTGATTCTCCTCAACAACCAAAAATTTTCACAAACAAGCCATCACTCCCCCAAAAGGGTGCACAGAGTGTTGCAACACTCCCCCAAAGAAGGCTAGGGAGTGCTGACACTCCCTGACTTTGGGTAGGGGAGCGCTACCCAAAATTCCTTTAGAAAATCCTAATGATCCCCTAGAATGGTGTCCTGAGTGTTGCAATGCTCCCCCAAAGAGGGTTAGGGAGTGTTGGCACTCTCTGACAGTGGGTAGGGGAGCATTTCCCTTCATAAATCATTTTTAAGTGGTTTTCTCAATGGAAAAATATTTGTACTCATCATATGATTTCTCCTTCCTAAACCAATTTTTGAAGGTGTCTTAAGTGTCCTTATGATGTCGTTAGAGACACGACATAGGCAAGATCGAAGTATGATGTTTGTGACACTTGAGACCAAAAATGAGACACTTGCGACACTAGTAATGACAACAATGGTTCATCATTGAAGTGAGTAATATTGATGTGTAACAGATACTCTTCACAGGAATCTGAGAAAGATTTACGACTATATCCTTGATCATGGCCATACATTTAACCTTTATAGAATCCAAAGAATATAAATCTTTATAAGGTCTGGTGATTTCAAGGCCCAACGTTTCCATAATAACTTTAGGCATTAAGTTGTGAGAATCCCCAGAATCTAACATGCAATTATGAAGTAAGTGACCATGCCTAGTTAAGGTAATATAAAAAGGAGCTACAAAATCCTTAAAATTTTCAATGTGAAGACCAAACTTAATCGTCGGTCTTTCATTTTGCAGATTTATTACGTCTGCATGGGATTCAATGTCAGAAAAATTTATCATTTTGGCAATCTGTTTTTTATAAATTGGATTCTTAGCGAGCTCAACCAGAGGAATGGGGATTTTAATTTTATTTATTTCATTTTCCAAACTAAAACTTCTAGTTGCTTTCTATCTTTCCCTAGTTGTGGCCTATGCTTCATTGTTATCTTCTTTCTTGGTTTGTGTTTCTTAGGTTTCAACTGTTTTTATTTGGGCAGGTTGTTTTTCAACTAGTGGTTTAGTAACAACCGCCTCATTCGCTTTGTTTCTTGATAAAATATTTTTTGCTGGACCATTTGCAGTATTCATTTCTATGGGCCTCAAATTATATTTTTGTTGAAGCTCGACCATTATGGATTCGATGATTCCTTGATATNGTTACTAAACATGGGATCTTAGTCTAGAGATATTTCATAATCATGTCTAGTTAGATGAGGTGCCTGGTCTTCATCACTAAGGTTATTTATATCCTCTTCCAACCCCTCATAATTATTTATATCATCTCCTATAAAGTTTTCTTATTCAAACGGAGCTTGTATCTTTTGATCTTCATTTTTTATTTGTCTCTACTGGGTATGGGGGTTAGGGTTTCTCCTGAAATATTTTCTAGCAAATGGATTAGGTTTATCTTGGTCTAGTTCCATTCTAGATATTTTATTTGACAAGTCTTTTATTATCTTAGCCATGTCGTCCATTTTTTCTTTTGCACATTTTCCAGATCCTAAGGGTCCTACTTGTTCTATGAAGCGTCTAGGTTCCTTGGTTCCTATCTCAACATTGTATTTTATTTTACTCGATGCCACCATGTTTGACTCGATTTCTATGGTGTAGTATTGCATTCCCGTGAGGGTGGTAGACCTTCTTTCCCTTAAAAGTAGGGAAAAGTTGGGCTCAAAGGCCCCTGCGAAAGTCACTTTAGTTGTAGGTTGAGAGGGTTTAACTTCTGCCAGAATCTTATGATAGAGTTTATTAAACCTCTGGGTGAACTCTAGGACTAAATCATAATTCTTTTTCCTTAGAGCCCCAAACTTTGTTAGATAGTACAAGTGGTCTTTCTTTTCTCCCCACTATCTTAAAAAAGCATTTTCTAAATCATCATAAGACCTTAGGGATCCTATCGAGAGTCCCTGAAACCAGATTCTTACTTTTCCTTCAAACGTTTGGACTAAAATCCTGGATTAAACATCTTCATTCTCAATACCGAGGATATCACCGAATTGGTCAAAAAAGGTGATGTGCTCTGTGGCCTTTAAATCTCCTTCCACTGTGAATTTTGGTAAATTCTTCATGTAATTTTTAGGTAAGTCATGAAGGATGGGGGGAAGGACCAAAGGCGCATATCTGGCTGCTACTTTGCAAAAAATATTAGGGGGTGGAGTTTTTCCTTGACCACCTCCTCCTCCACCAACACCACATCCTCTTCCACCTCCAGCGCCACCTCCTCCAAAAACAGCCATTGAAATCTTGGGGGATGAAATTCAGGAGTTAAAAAGAGGGTTTTTGAAAACTTCTAGGGACCAAAGTGGTGACCTTTCAACTTCCTTGGGATATGGTGAAGGGAAATCTGGGAAATGATCATTAGGAGATTCAAAGTCTAGAAGAGGAGGGAAAGGAAAACATGGACTGGTTTCCTCAAACTTGCAAGAAGTGTAAATCGATGAACCGACATGGTATATAATGCGTTCTTCAAGGTTTCATAGAATGGAAACATTTGCTCCAAGTGAGGATGGGGTAGACGAAAAACTAATCATAGTGGGTATATAAGAGGATCTTTTATTTGAATTGTTTGGAGAATCAAAAGGGTCAACCTCAATATTTATTTTGGGTACAACTTCCTCAAGGTTCTTGTGCCTAAATTTAGACTGGCTAGTTGAGGCCTCCACAGAGGGTGTTTGTTAAATATTATTTTCAGGGGTTGGCTCCTCAATCAAAACCTTAGTAGATACTTTTGCAACCTTTGGTTGGTATTTCTTACATGTCGATGTGGTAGTCGACTTGAGGTATCCCTTTGGTTTTAACAACCTTTTGAGATTGAATACAGGCGTAGTCTACTAATCGTGTAGGTTTTCTTGGTTTTCTTTTGACCGAATGCCAATTTATTTGTGGTGGTGTCGCCAAGTGAAAGATAAAAATATCCTTAATACAATATTCAATATTTTTTCACTATCAAAGACAAAATGTTACCTTGTCATTTTCCTAGGGAAAATAACTTCATTTCTCCATCCCCGACAATGGCACCAAAAAGACATTGGTCATGAGATTAAAATTAAGGCTCAAAGGATAATGTTAGGCATCAGGAAATTTTATGAGATTATGTTTTTAAAGTTCTTTTTTCTACCTTAGTTATATGAGAAAAATTCCTTAAATGAAATTAACAATTTGACAGCACAGAGGCTATATTTTGTGACTGAGTCAAAATTGTAATATTGAATGGAGTGAGAGAAAGATACAAAACTGTGAAACAAAGTAGGGCATCAATTACCGAAGAGTCCTACTTTATTATAGTACAAGAAAGGAGATAATGTAACCTTGAATAAATTATAATGCAGGAATCTATACAACAAGCAGGTCTTGATTTACTCACAGTAAATGTAGAGGAAAAGTTGCTTACCTAATGAATTACTGTTGCAAATAAGATTGTAGTAGTAGTTGTACTAAATTGAAATCAACATTCATCAAGGAACATATAAATAAATGCGGAGAAATGGAAAACAAAGAAACTCATAACCCAGATTTAACAAAACTTGAAATTTCTGTTTGCACTTGTATTAATTCTCTATAAGGATAATTTTCTCTATAAAAATCGGCAAGAAGAAGCCCTGAAATAAGTTTTTGATTTATGTATTTATACAAAATGGTCTCAACCCAAAACGGTTGGAATTCTCATAAAAGTACTAAATACTACAATATGCAAAACTGAAAGGTTCCATTTAAATATCCTTTGTCTCTTCCCATGCATGTAGAGTTGTTTCTTCTTCATATCTTCCAGCTTGGAAACAACTAGCATTTGATTATGACCTGTGTGAATGGTATGCTCAGATTGTCTCATTTATATCCCGATGTGTTGGCTTTCCTGTGTTCGACAAACTGGATACATCTTCTTACTAAATGCACCACTAAACTGGAAGGCTCTCTTGTTTCATTCACCTTGAAAACATACAACTTGTTTTATATATGAGGCAACCTATCCTGTATTTTCTTTGTTTCCAAAGATACAGCCTATAGCTATAAACTGGGCTTTACTATCCATTTGTTTATATAGATAAGGTTGATTTGTTTCAATTGTTGGATGGTCGTCCATGCTTCTTCTATATGTGTCTTATAATTATGTTGATTTTTTGCTATGTCAATCTACCACATGGCCTCGGATATGCTATCTCTTTCAACGTCCAGTAACCCTTTTTCGAGTGAAGACAATGATTCTTCACAAGCATTATTTACTTCCCTGGCTAATTTTTTTCTTTCAGCCAAATTTGTCTCCCAAGCCTTTAGGATTATGTCACCTTGGGTTTTCTCAAAAAGAGACAATCGAGGGACCTCTACTACTTCATCTTTTTCTGCTATCAATATGGCCTCCTAGAACTTATCCTAAGCTACAATGGCTTGTCTCTCCTTAATGTAAATGCTATTTAGTGAAAGGGATGCCACCTGATAACAACTTTGAACAGCTTCCACTTTCATAAAAAGATCTTGTTGGGATAATTCAATCTTTCTGTGCACCTCCAATGCCTGACCTTGGAAAGATTCCATATCCACTGCTATAACTTCAACTAAATCTATTTTGGCCTGTAGTTGTTTCATCAAATCTCCCCTTTGAATGGCCATTTCTCTATTTTCCCATGAATTTTTATGTAGTTCAACAAGGCTAGTTTTGAGTTGTTGAATCTGTTGTCTGTCACTGGCTCTGACCTGTTCAAAATCCTTATTCAACTATGTTCTTACCTCTTGTTCTATGGCTTTCATATGGATTTGCAATTTCCATACCAACTAATCTCTATGTTTCAATTTCTTTTCTAGATTTTCTATTGAATATTGATTGGTCATGGTAAAGGCACCCAATGAGCCCACAATTTCCTTAGAAAAATATGTATCATCCAAGCCTTGTCCATCATACAACATCCTCTGCCTTTTTACTATTGCACCATCCTTTTGATGTGTTTCCCTTTGAAGTATAGCCCTCCTCTTCTCGCTGCAAAAGAAGTCGGAAGGAAACATTTCTTGAGATGAAATCAGAGTAAGGTCCTCTATAAATACGAATTCAACATTTGGATTCCCATGACTTGACTATAAAGGTGTTAAAAACATAATAGGGCTACTTGTTTCAATGGACTATTGTTGCCCTGTTGTGTTGGTAACTGTTTTTTTTGGTGTGGACGGTGATGTATCTTGTCCCTTTTTTTATCAAATCTTGAAATTGAGCTTTTGGTTGATCTCCTAGTGGATTTGACAATGTAGTATCCCTCTTATGCATTAAAACTTCATTTTTCTTCGGATTCCCTTGAGCATATTGTTCGTTGGAACCTCCTGTTTCTAAACCCTGAGTTGCAACTTCTTGTGTAGATGGAGAAGTCTGGGTTTCTCCGTATAATACTTTAGGCAAACTATTTCTTCTGTGTCTTTGTAAACTATATAAATCGGCTAATTGATTTGGAGCTAGAGTTCAGACTCTACTCAAAACTTCCTGGTATGACCTTACTCCTCAGAAAATTTCATCTTGTAGGGAATATTCATGCTCATGTTTCTTTAGATTGTATAGAGCTAGGTGATTTCCCACGGTCTTCTTGTTATCATGCTTCTTGAACTCAATATTAACCAGCTTAATGTCTTTTAAGGTTGTGGCCTCCACTTTTGAGTGGCTGAAATCTAGCAATGAGAACATACCAACTTGCAAAGGGAAGTTCGGCCATACCTTTTTCTACACTGCTTTTAATTATTTATTGATCCCCCCTATCATAGTTTGATATGCTACCTCTCAACACACCAACCAATCTATTAAAAACTTGGGTAAAGCATGTGGGGGAACTGAACACCCAAAAACCTTGATGTAGGAAAAATGATCCTCAATATATGAGTCTATTGTTTTCCCTAGGTTGGCCATGATCCTGTCTGAAATCCTAGGAGGTAGGAAACCATAGAGAGTGATATGCATCGGCACCACCACATAGTGGAAAATTTCATAGAAGAAATCTTTTTCTTTATCGTCCCACAACTTAGAGTGATAGAGAGGTATGAGCTCGACGCTGGTTGAGGTACATCTCCATCTCATCAAATGGAACGATGTCATAAAACAAATGGCATCCATAATGTATGCCGACAAGTAGAAATGGGTAGGCTTCCCATTGGCCTTCAATGACTGATACTCTGTGATTTCCTTGGCCAAATTTTCCGATAACATCTTGGCCCGGTCGAAAGAAAAACCTTATGCCACTTCATGCATGATTGTACCCATGGCAACAAAAAATGAGCACAGTCCTTCCTACTGAAAAGTGTGCACAACATCATAGCCACATAAATCATATTGGCATATAATTCTGCTATGGCATATATGCCATGGGTGTTTGATTTGAATTTCTCAGGGTGTCCCCACCAGTCTTTGATCAAGTCAGGGTAGTGATTTCCATATTGTGTGCATTATACTTTGTCAAACTCCATTAGAAAAGAGACATTGTAACTTTATTTGAAAACTGGGAATAATTTATACATTACCCATATATGCTCCGGTCGAAAAGAACCGACAACCACTTTCTATTAATTGCAGATGCTCCTAGTTGCAATGCCCACGTTCTCCAGAGCCCAGCTTATCAAGTCATTGTATGGCATGAGCCTTGGTCGTGTAGATATTTTGTGCATCTCAGATTGAGTTATATCCTTGAGCTTCGTCGCATGGGTTTCGGTCACTTCATCGCTTGAATCCTATGGGTAGTTTATTAGCTTGTATTGCAAAATATCAAACACATGTGTCCAGGTTTTCACGGTATCTATAGCTCTCGGTGAAGTATTCAAGAGAACATATGTGTTCGGGTTCACGCTCTCACCACCTACTTTAGCCATTTTTCGCGGCGCCATGCTATTACAAGCTTAGAACTGTGTTACCTGTTATAGGGAAACGTGTAAATTTCTTAGCTTGCTAAAACTTGTTGTTCTATGATATCGCAAATAGAATTCAAAATCCAATATCTTTATTCACCTTAAGTGTATTTCCTTACGAATACCTTTATTGGTGATGCATTCATTTTCCTTAATGAAAAGATCTATGTGGTGATCTGCGATCTTATTTAAAATCATTGTCGTAGAGCCATTATTAATGCCATTAATATTTGGTGGTTCGCGATCAGAAGGTGAGATGAGTAAAATTTGAAATTACCCAAACTGCGATTTAGCGAAAAATTAATCGCGAGATAATTGTATTTAACCCATTAATTAATCATATCTAACTTTAAGTCTTTTTGGGCTTTTAGACTTTAGGATATTTGATGATAGATCGAGGTAGGATTCTCGAAAATTGAAATCGTGAAGCAGTTAATCATTGGATAATTATCTTTAAATTTAATTAACCCTGCTTAGTTTTTAAGGTACTTCAAGAGTTTGGACTTCGTGAATCTAGAGTGTGATGAATGGCGAATATCCAAACTCCAAATGCGCAAAGTTACTATAATTGGGGTTTAGCTTTTAGGTATTTACTGTTTCATGCATCGACAAATTAACTTTATTAGAATTTTGACAGGCCACTACCCATAATGATGTGTCAAAGCTTAGGAAGGTATACGTGTACGGTGACTATGATTTTTTGAACACTTTTTGGGTATCAGGACTTTGAAGTCGCGACATGGCGAAATGCTCGAAGCGTGAAACTTCGAAGTACAAAACTCTGAAGTAGTCTCTAGTGGCTTGAACTTTTAATAATCAGGCGGCTCTAAAAACTTGGGGAAAAATGAATCGTTCGATCAACTATGGAACTTTAATCGACGGTCAACCTTGTGCATGCCTTAAGGTTGAAAAATGAAATTGATTTATCATTTGTAAACTGTCTTATGAGATAGAGTAAATGATAGGGTCAAGTTTCAGGCTTATAATTTTGAATGTGTTCCAACATAGGCTCCATATGGGGATTGTGTATCCCTGTGAGGCATGGAAGAACAATATCCCAAGTTCCTTTATTGGGTAAATGGATTCATCATTAGGTTTCTGGGAAACACCTTTTTGAAAAATCATACCGAAAGAAATTAGACTTCAGCCGTGTCTCAGAAAACTTTCAAAAACACAATCATTCACCAATCTTGAGTTTATGTCATTGATAATTCCCTTTTGACTAAAATGAGTTCGGATTTGTTCAAGATAATCGAAACAACTTTAACCGAACTATTAGACTCTAGTCGATTTTGTTCGCATCAAAGAAAAGTAAATTTATAAATTTAATTACGGAGTCCCTTTTTGGTTTAGAATGTAAAACTTGTCGAAAACAACACTAGCTACAAGAGTACATTATATTCATGTATAACATCCTTGCAAATATCCATGACATTGCTTCACTGCCAATGAGCTTGTTCAGTAACCCGGTGAAGTTGTCTACATCTCCCATTGAATTTCCTTTCACCACTTCAATTTACACTTTGATGAGATGAGGGAAATCATTTAAATGAATTTCCTTTCATCATCTCTTTGGACAAAATGGGGGCAATCAGATTATGAATTTTCTTTCAGCATCTATCTTATATTTAAATTTTATGAAGTAGGGTAAATCAATTCATATGCATTATACAAGGGATGATATATGCTTATAATTTAACAACGAAGGTCAATCAAACCACTTTGTTTCACTCCGAACTAATTCTCTCCCGACCTTCAATACACCTTCGCCTATAGGGAAGATATGATGGGGAATTTTTATTTTCCATGGGTTTTTCTTGAGAGAAATTAATCATTTTAAATTTGTTAGAAGGGATAAAGTTGTCAGGATTAGCCTAGAAATACTTTCTTTCAGTTAAAACTCAGGGAAATATAAATATTTTTGCATGAACTCATTTTTGAGGATATGTTCTTTAAATTTTCGGGGGTAAGGAAAAAATCTTTCTTTGTTTGAAGATTTAAGGTCAGGTAGAAAGTAAATACTTCCAGATATGCTATATGGAAACAGAACAAAAAGTTCGGAGGTTTTGAAAGGGATCTCATTTCCACATAAGCTTACTTCTTGATTATCAATTTTCTTTATTCTTATTTTCTTTTTTTTTTGTATTATTTTGATATGATTCGGAAATCTTAGAGACTTATATCTTTCTAATCTTTGATTAGGTGGCCTTTTTTCACATGAGTACAACCTTATTAAGAATTTATAAGATATTATTTTTAGCATTTTTTTCTGAAGAATAAATATAGAAGTTCATACCTTGAATTTCATTTGTATTTCCAACCAAAACAATTATTAATTCATCACCTGTTTCGAGAGAAAACAAATATTCTAAAAATTGAGCATTATATTCCAATACCTCCTTATTTTCCATCTGATAATAAGATTATACAAAGAGGAAATAATTAGAGAGTTCTGCAACATAGAAATAATATGCAGTACAAATATTTTATTTTTTCTTTTCGGAATAATAAATAAAACTAGGTTTATTTAAAAGTAAAAAATTCAGATAACCTATGGAAAGGAACATAAATGCAGAAGAAAACGAAAACCAAACCAGTATATAAAATGGTACAGTGGAACATGTTTATTGCATGAAATGTTTCATATAGTTCCCATTGATAGGAGCATCGAAAATTTCCCCATCTAGATTCTCTAGTAGGAAAGAATTATTCCCCTCTGTAGATGCAATTCTGAATGGTCCAAACCAGAGATTATCAAACTTACTGTGTTTACCCACATCTTCTTTCCTGGCATCCCTTTTCAAAACTAAATCACCAAGAATAAATTCCCCATCCTTTTCCTTCTTTCTGAAAAGGTCTTTCATATTATCTTGATATTTTTTAAGTTTTTCATCGACTTCGACCCTGTTCTGTTGGAACTCAATTATTTGGTTTATCTCTTCCAAGCAATGTAGGAAGGTCATTTCTCATATTGGGAAGTTTGTCTTCTTCTTTATTCTCTATCAGAGTGAGAAAAATGTTGCAACCATATCCATGGCCTTCATGGATTACCTCTCCATGCAGCAAAAGCAACTGGATAAGGTCTTTGATGAATACAACGAAATATTCTCATCACCTACTGAGGTACCTATACATGGTCAGGTAAAGCATTCCATCGATATGATCCCCAATACACTGCTACCCAATGGGCCAGTCTATCGTCGCTCTCTACTAGAAAATGAGGAGATCAAACATCAAATCCAAGAACTTCTCCACAAGGGGCACATCTGACGTAGCTCATAACCTTGTAGAAGCCCAATCGTGCTGGTGTAGAACAAGGATGGGACCTGGAGACTCTACATTGATTAGATGGCCCTAAATAAAATCATATTTAGGAACCAATACGTAATTCCTCAAATCAACGATCTCTTTGATAATCTCAAGAGGGACAAATACTTTAGTAAGATTGATCTAAAGTCTGACTACCATTAGGTCCCAATAAAATAGACATATGTATGAAAAATTGCCTTCAAGTCAAAAGAAGGTCTTTTTGAATTGTTGGTCATTCCATTTGGTTTGAAAAATAGCCCAACAAATTTCATGAGGAAGATGGATGATAAATTTCATCCTTTCACCAATTATTTTGTGGTGGTGTATCTGCATGACATTCTCATATACAAAAAGACTTGGGAATATTACTTGCAGCATATTACTTAGGTTATGCACACTCTGCAACAACACAAGCTATATGCCAACATGGAAAAATTATCCTTCAGCATGGACATGGTCCGATACCTAGAACACATTGTTGATGCACATGTTGTGCATGTTGATGTAGCCAATATCAAAGTCATCCATGAGTGGTAAACCCAAACCACGCTCACTAAGCTTAAGATCTTGTTAGGCCTTTCCAATTTCTATTGTAGGTTCATGTTGGGATTATTCGATAGTGCATGGGCCCTCAATCAAATAACCAGGGGTGGTGGTAAGGAAACAGTTTTGTGGAGCCTAGCCCAACAGAAAGAGTTCGATGATCTGAAGAAATGCTTGTGCTCAACCCCAGTGATTTCATGACCTAACCTGCAACACTCTTTTGAGATTGACATAGACGATTCAAACTATGCTATGGGAAAAATCAACACTCATCAAGGACACCTTGTGGCCTATCATAGTGAGACATTATGATATGTCATCCATAAGTACCCTACTTATGACAAATAAATGTACTCCATTATGCAATCCTGTCGCTAGTGGAGGAATTACATTCTCGAGAAGGAGATAGGAATCCAGACTGATCATAAGCCATTGTATTTCATGCAGACATAAGGTAAATTGTAGAATGACCGTCACCATAAATGGTCCACATATTTTCATCAATTTCACCTCAACATAAAGTATAAAATAGGAAGTACCAACCGATTCATTGATTTCCTCAGATGACCTCCATTTTTGGAGCTCACCACAGTGCTAGACACTTGCGGCCATGAAACCTTCGGATGGACCCACCTCTATGAAACAGATCTTGAACTCTCCAACACCTAGAAGATGTTGGGTGCAAACACAACTGTCACTATTTTCCATATTGAGTATGGGTTATTGTGCCATCTAGGCCATCTCTTCATTCCATCAAGCGAGCGAGAAAATATAATTTTGGAATCCCACTATAGTCGAGTGGAAGGAAACTTTGGTGTGGAAACGATAGTGTCATTTTTTCAATGACATTTCTACTAGTCGAAACTTTGACAGGATGTAATCAAGTACATCCGGTCCTTCACTGACTACACTATTACCAAACCGACAATTGAGAAACAAGGCTTGTACACTCATATTCCTACTCTTGACAGGCCCTGGGAATCCATTTCAATGGACTACATGTTGGGCCTTCCCTCCACCAATAGGGGAAATGACTGTGTTTTTGTGGTTGTTGATCACTTTTCCAAGATGGTGATTTAGGATGCCTATAAGAATAACATCACAACGGAGGCCACTGCCAAGTTATTCTTTGAATGAGTGTGGGTTCACTTTGGGATCCACAAAACCATTATCTCATATCAAGATAGTCAGTTTCTCAACACATTATGGTCGAGCCTCTGGTCACTTTTGGACACCAAGCTCACCAATTCCATTTCCTTCCACCCCGAGATGGATGGCCAAAAGAAGGTTGTCAACCTGATGATCGTGCACATCTTGCGCATGTACAATTCCAAGTAACCTTGCACTTTGAATGACAATATTCCCTATGTTTAGAACAACTACAAAAAATCCATACATAACTCAACCATACACAACCCTTTCAGATGGGCTTGGGATTTCAACCATTAGGTCCCATGGATGTTGCACTACCCCTTGTGACAACTCAAGCAGACTCGTCGGATGCTCCAACTGAAGCTGAAAAAGGAGATAGTCATCCAGTTCATTGAGCAGATCCAAAACATCTTCCAACAAGTTCAGGATATTTTATAGAAGTCCAATGGAAAGTACAATCAGTGCAATGATCAACATCAGGTGCCACACTAGTTTCAAGTGGGTGACAAAGTTTGGTTGCAATTTAAGAAAGAGCATCTTACTAGCCCTAATCAGAAGCTTCATACACTCTATTATGGACCTTACACCATCACCAAGGCTATGAGTGACAATTATTTTGAGCTCAACCTATCCCCCTTCCTTAGATTTCATCCAATGTTCAATGTGGATCTCCTTCATCCTTATTTTCCACCATTATTAAACACCTCAAAGATAGAAAAAAAATTGACACCAACATAGCTCAACCTTGATTGCATGGAATAGGAATACACTGATAAGATCATGGACACATAGGTTAATGGAACTTGTCAGTACAGTATGCATCTTTATCGGGTTGTCAAAGCAAGAAATATCCTACAACAACGCAAGGGGCTCACCTAGGGCCAAATTCAACATAAATTTCCTCACTTGATGGGAGAACTCAATGCAATGGCGACCATTGATTCCTAAAGGGGGAGGATTGATCCAATATTATCTCTATGGCCATCCATGTTTTCCAACTAGCTCAAAATAGTTGTTTTTGACAACTTACTATTTTTAGCAGTTTTTGAGTTCCCAAACTTTCGGGGCCATTTTGAGTTCCTAGAAAACATTTTTTCATGATTGGGAACCTCAATGATGGACAAAGTATTTTAATTACCCCCTAGAATAATATCCTTGTCAATACCTTTCAAACGAGTTATCATGTTCCCTAAACGAATATCGTTAGCAAAAGTTACGACCCCGAGAAGTTAATGTACTAACTTACCCCAACAGGGCCCACATGACTTTTGGTGCTTCATCTCCTGGGGTTAGTTTTTTTTATGTCAAGGGTTTTGGAATTAATATTTATTATAAAAATTCCTTCAAAGCCTCATTGTACTCATCTTATTGTGAATGAGCGTAGGCGTCACATCTCTTCTTAGAGATAAGCTTCCACCATTCTAGCAAGATTGTTTTCAGTCTGCATTTTACAATTTGCAGCACATTTCTTATTTAATAGAAGTCAAGTTTTACTATACATATGTTATTGCTCACTATCTCTCTATGTTAATTTCATAAATATTTGGTTTCATTTCGTTCCTCTCATCAATATGGATCAGTGGTATCTGAGTGGTCTTCTCCTTATCGTTTTTTTAATGCATATCCCCGACGCGGTCAGTGTATAGAGAGTTGGGTCTCGAGCTTGTTTCTCTTGAGGAAAAATCCTCCACACGACCAAGAAATCGTTTATGGTGGGAGAAAATGAAGACAATGGGTCAGGATATCCTTTCAAAATGTTGCTCGAGGAATCCCTTGAGTAACAGAGGGACGAGATGATGGACAACTTTTCACAAATCCTTTGATGGTTGTTGATAGGAGACAAATCCACCTCAAGAGGAGGCACCACCCCCTTCAAGGTACACATCAATTTGATATTTCTATATTTGAAGGTGAAATATATGTGGATGCCATAGATAAATGGTTAAACGTTCTAGAAGGGTATTTTTTGGTCCGCAACTTTTCTGATAGAGAAAATATTACATTTGCACTGCTCAAGGTCGTCCCCCATGTCAAAGATTGGTGGGAGACCTTCTGTGAGAAAAAAGAAATAGAGGGTTACACACTATTTGTATTTTAACCCACTTGGGTTTCCTTCAAGGATGTTATTAAGGAACATTACTACTCTGTTTGAAGTTATGACGACTTGTATACAAGATAGATCACAATGCGACAAGAAAGAGACCAAACCGTTCCAGAGTTCACCAATGTCTTCCTTACCTTACACACCAATATAGGTATCAAATATTCAGAGCAACATTTGGTGCTCAATTACCGCGACATTTTGCATAGTTATGTCTAGAAATAAATATATTTTTTGGACATCTCATCCTTGGGCGCGACCTATCGATACGTCGTCAAAATAGAGCAGAATCTTAAAAAAAAGACATGGTAGTTTGGGTCTGGGAACTCCTCATAGAAGAAGTAGGGAAAGTTCAACCCCAAAATACAGAAAAAAGGACAAAGAAAAGATATGAAACCTCAGGACAACCATTCCAAGCCAAAAACAAATAGTGACAATGGGAAGATGAAGAAAGATACCGGGAAGTGGTTCGAGTTCCAAAAGATCCCCTAGAACAAAACTGATGATTTCCTCTCAAATAAGTCATTGGTGGATGAGGTAAAATACTCTAAATAATATGTAGGTGCTGACTCTTAGTCAAAACTAGAAAAGGGAAAATAGATCATTGACTTAGAACCTAGTGCCACCATTGCTACCACCAAGATTCAGCCCAGTGAACCTGATGAGCCAGAGGAAGGAGAGCATCTCTTTCATTCACATATGTGGGTGAAAGGAACTCTGATACACTTCATCATTGATAGAGGTATCTAGAAGAACCTCATCTTAATAGAGGTCATTAAGTGGCTACTCCTACCAAAAATTCCACACTCGCAACCCTACACCATCTGATGGATCTGTCAAGGAAGCGATCTTTGTGTTAGCCAACAGTGTAGAAAGTCATATGACATAAATACATTCAAAGATGAGGTATTGTGTGATGTTTCTCCCCTTGAAGTTTTTCATGTTATTTTAATCCAAGCTTATTTATGGAAACATCATGTTGTATATGAGTCTAGGCCTCATAGTGTTATTATTACTTTGAATAGGAAATTGTACAGGATACCTGAGGTAGTCCCACCTAGTTCTATTTCCTTCATATTTGCCAAGAAATGTAGGAAGTGTTAGAATATGATGGATGTTCTCATTTAACCATAGACAATATCACTATTGTCATCCAACCATAGACCAAATCCACCCCCAAGCACCTTAACCTTGACAAGGAATCATTCCGGAAGAAAACCCTAGGCTAGATAGCCAAACAAAGGGTGGCGCACCTTTCCCCAAGGATAGTGCACCAAGAAAGAGCTGATCAGAGAGTCCAAACCATAACCAAGAGATAGTCCAAGCCAAAAATGAAATCTACTAGCTGCAGCAGCTACAACGACATCTCTCCTCCAAACTTGCACACAAACTGGCCAACTGCAGTGCGTACAAGTGTTGCTTCTACAGTTCTGAGAATGCCTTCTAGAATGAAGGCTAGCCTCCTTTATTTATACTAAATCTGGTAAACTTCCTAGGCCGACTTCTCATTCTAGGTTGCTATTTACTTAGTATATAATATTTCCTTTAGCCAACTTCTTCTCTTGGAGGCTAATAACCTAATACAAGTTATCCTCTTGAGCCGACTTGTCTTGTAGGGTTATTAGACAACTAATTAGGGTTTATTCTTTCTTCCCAGAATATTCTATTCTTGTCAGGTTTACACATGGAGGTAAATACCTCTAGCAACTACCGTAATATCAACACTCCCTCCTAGCTAGGGAGGTATTGAAGGTAATGGTCTTGAGAACAAATGTACCATTCACCCGATAACATCAACATAGTCATATAGACTATCTCATGAC
The DNA here is from genome assembly GCA_032191745.1 of Picea mariana. Lineage (NCBI taxonomy): Eukaryota > Viridiplantae > Streptophyta > Pinopsida > Pinales > Pinaceae > Picea > Picea mariana. The sequence goes on along the minus strand of JASDQU010244131.1, from coordinate 44,026 downwards.
TAGATCATGAGCACCATAATCACTATCAATTCCATCAGCTGCATCATATCTCGAAACCATGCTCCATATGAGTAATTAGACATGATGCTGGATAAGTCACTCACTCCATGGAGTGACACAAAAACCATTATTCTAATCTAGAAATATGTCCTAGAAGAATATATGTCCTACACCATTTTTCATCTGGGAAATCTTTGTCCATTGATCATCCATATAGCTAATCAAACATTTTCCAACAC
>JASDQU010244131.1:1743-12000 GCA_032191745.1 Picea mariana | reverse complement strand
AAAATCATTGGAGTCGGTGGTCCGACACCGGTGGATATGCCCCATCATCTTGGCATGTAGCATCAAACCCCATGTGAACAAGTGCCCATCTAGGATCCTCTCCATAATCCTCAGGTGACCACTAGTGATCCATTGAGTAACTAAGGATCCATATATCCTCACAATCATCGTCGCGATGCACTGATGAAAGAGATCACCCATCACCTCAATGAGGACAAATGAACTTGACATTGGTTTTGGCCTCGTACAATAATGTCGTGCCACGTTTATTAATCAGACATCCCCTGGTAGCTGGGGGTCAACAGGAAGGGCCATCCCCCGAAAGGGGAGCCCCATAAAAAAATACACATCCTCAACAATTGAGAATGTCAGTTGCTTCCCCCACACAATGAAGCATTTAAAATTAGTGCTCCACATCGATATCATATACTAAAGTAGGAAATCACATGAGTGTATCATAGGGAAATTAAAGAACTTGAGAAACCCACAAGCTTCCAAGTGTCTTTGAACACCCAGATCCTCTCTCACTGCCTCCCTGAGGCGCTCCCAGTTTCATTCCCTCTAGTGGAATCTCATGATAAATATCCTATCGCACACTAACCACCTGCATCCACATAGAAACACTTAGTCAACACTCATCATTCATCAAAAATATAAAAAATTTCAAACTTTCAAAACCCCTTAGCTTCGCCTTGAGTGCGCGGTTTTCACCCTCACAGGTGCACACATATGCATGCATGTTCTTTGCATGGGTATGCACTAATGCGCAACTGTCAGAGAAATAGTTGCACGGTAATTCACAATTGTCAAACTCACAGGTGCACACCCATGTGCACCTGTTCTCTACACAGTTGTGCACTGATGTGCACCTATTTGATGAACAGTTGTGCATAGTGCGTAACTATATTTCTAAGATGCACGCATCTCATGTGCGCCTGTTTTTCTCACCCACATGCCCCTATGGGTGGTTGTGTCTAGCATAGCCACACATCATGCATGGGAGATGGAAGTATACTCGCGCATCTCTGCATGGGTATACTTCCTTCTCTCGTGCACTTCTGGGCCCACCCCTAAAGCTACCATAGTATGACCATCCGTACAACCCCTACCCAAAAATAGAAACTATCTACTCTGCAGGAGGATGTGACCACTAACCTAACTCTCACAAATCTTAGATCGGTCGGCTCGAACTCCTATAATCTTCGAAACTCCTCCAAATACTCTTGTCAATTCACTATAGCAGCGTGTACAAATGTGGTGGAATTGTGGGCCCCAAAGCCATATATAATCCCTTTTTCCAAACTTCCATGCTTAGTTAAAGAATCACAGAGCCTATGTTTCCCAATCCGTCTTCAGCCACAGGATCAGGGTACCACCATCTACACAGTCACATTCCTTAGGTCACATCCCTACTTGGCCCCCGATGAGAATTTTCCTCACATCATGTCCAGGTACGCTTGCTCATGTTCAAAATTATCAAATAAATGTTACTTTTTCTTTATTTTTAGATATTATTCATGTCGATTATTTGGTTTTCATGTGTGCAGGTATTTGGTCATTACATACACCGCAACCCCTTCAGATATATGTTCGACACTGGCATGTAATAATTCCCTCTGAATATCAATTGCATATCCCAATCATACCCTCCGACATTCACCTTTAGGGTCCCTACAACCGTCTCTGTAGTACTGTCACCTCTGCTGCATTATGGTACTGTCACCCGGTAGCACTCTCCCCAACATGATTTTTCCAATTCATAGTTCCCCTCAATAATTTAACACTCATGCTTCTTTCACCCCCTAGGGCTGGGAGTCCTGATAGTTTCTCACATTTCCGACAATGAGCCACATACTCCTTTTCCTCATTTTCCTAGCTTTCCCAATGGACTCCTAGGTTATCTCCTCTCAGTTCTATTTAACTGAACCTCCGCAGTATCACTAACCCTCCATTTTATCCACAATCAGTTTTCCCAACTACAGATTTCCCTCCATTCATTTACCTCATACAAAAACGCACCCATGGGGCCCCCACCCTCCATCGGTTCTCCATGCAACTTGCACCCTCAAAGGCCAAGCCATATTTCACTGGGGCACCCATTTTTGTATTTATACGGTCATCCCAAATTATTCTTTATTTATTTGGTAATTGTAAAAATCCTTAGTTTCCATCATTTACTTAGCTTTTTTTCATCACCCTTGACGAACTTCTTTTCTGGAAACGCAACCCATGTCTCCCTTGGTTGGGGTATCCACTATCCTTTATTCATCCTAAAATCGTTCATAAACCCCGAGTATCCGACAGTTCATGTCCCCTGATCTCTGAGTTTGTCCACTTTTTCATGCCTCTAGCACAATTTAACCCCATGTCTAGTTGTCCCCTTGATGCTAGATATAGTTTCACGGTTGCTGCCAATCATCCTTTAAACATACCCCCAACCAAGGGAAATCTTGAGTCTTACCAAATCTTGACTTCGTTCATGTTCCCTATCAGTTCCTGATCTTGTCTCCACAGATTTCATGAAGCCCTTTTACTTCTTGGAGTCGTGTCTCCCTTTCTTTCGACATCAACATAATTCTTAGAAGGGTGACAGTATCTTGACTCTCATTACCTTTACAAGGAGGAGTTTTGGACGACACTAAGAGAACCATCATTTCTCTTTGATTTTGTTGACCCCCATAACATTCGAATTCAGCGAAATCTCATGTTATGGTGGGTCTTATTATGGAACTATTGTAGTTATTTTATACTAGCCAAAGACCTTTGAATTTGTTTGGCCATCAATGCCTACGAGTCATCGACACTTATTATAGGCATCCTTTCCTCTTTTTATAGTATATTCACCATCAAAATTGTCATCTTCCATTATCAAACCATCTTGGAGGGCGCTGTAGTTATCTACATCAACATACAGCTTCAATTATTGTCTTACATTTTGAGTAACATCACACGAACATGGGGCTTGCCCACCTCGTTTGTATACATATTTTATTTCTCTCCCTAGAGATAGATTTGGGTCCCATGGTTTCCTCTCTCCCTCCGACATGATCTCTCTTTTAGTTCTTATCAAAACTCTTCATTACAATGGTACTCTCATTAGAAGAAACATTGATGTATTTTGGCTATACATATGCTCCTAACCTCACACATCAGGGGGCATATGTTATCACTAAAATTTCTTATGCAACACTACACACAAATTATTATAGAAATACAGTAATTCCAAACAATTATTAGTTCACTTGTAATAGTAAAATGCATTTCCAAGAGGCTAAAACTATACAATTGCGAAACAATTGACATGAACCATCTCACTAAAGGAAGTGCACACACACAGTGCATGGGCCAAAGAATCCTGTAGAGTGCACAATGTGCCATATGCGCGAATGTGTATGAGAAAATATATGCACTCCTAAGAATGATGCATTTATGGTTCTTGTCGGCCCCTCAACCACTTTGGACCAGCTCCCAACTTGATTTGACCCTCAAATCTGAGCTGAATCCATATGGGGGGATGGTCAATGACCAAAGGGTGCCCTAAAGGGCCCCTTGTTCACACCAAGAACCAGTTGAATATTTCCTTCAAGATGTGCTATAAATGGATGCCATGGGTGCACTATGAATTTAAGAATTTCATAGTATTTTTATGTTGCCTCGATCCTCACTTGAGAATCCTTTTTTATCCTTGGATCATTCTAGAAACATTCCAATAGACCATTCCTCTCACCTCTTGAGGGAATAGGCATTGATTTCTTCATCATTTGCTTTCTTTTCTACCATTGTAAGAAGATCTCTCCATTAGGGAACTCAAGAGACCTCCCAAGGAGGAAGAGGGGACTCATAAACCTTCCTTTCTCTATGATGTTTTTCCAACTAATATAGTTATCCATTGGTGGCATAATCTTGGTCATTGGTTGATTGTTTTGGGTTCAAAGTTTCTTATGCATTCTATTTTTATTTTCTTAGTTGTTTTTAGTTTGTTTACTTGTTTATTTCATGTTCTTGGATTGTTTAACTCATGCACTAACTTATGTCTTGTCTAGCAGGCCCAACTAGACATGCAAGTGCCCTTGTTTTTCTCACCCAAGTGACGAAACATACACAACAATCACAAGACCCAAATCTAGAAGATACTACTCCAACAATATCTTTCCATGCATTGGCCGACATCGTTACTCCACAAGCCCTCAATATGCACAGATACATAAAAAATATTGATTGATTGATTCTGGTAGTACCCATAATTTCATCAGTTACAAATTATCAAAAGATCTCAATTGCTTTGTATATCCCACACCAGAGTTTCAAGTAATTATTACAAATGGAGTTACCATAAATTGTTCAGGGAAATTCCATAGTATTAAGCTCAACATGGGGGAGTATTTTTTGGATAACCCCATGATTTCCATCAAAATGGGGGGTGTTGATGTTTTATTAGGGGTCTAATGGTTGCAATCACTGGGAATAGAGGCCTTTGATTTTCAAAATATTTTCATGAGATTTTCCTCAAATGGAAAAGAAATTGATCGTAGAGGTATCTAAGGGAAACCCTCTAAAGTAATAAGCTCTAATAGCATGGAAAAATTACTCCAAAGGGACATCAGGTTGTAATTGCACAATTGTTCTCACTTGGTGTTCAAACATATATAGCCCCTGCTCCATTAGATCTCCAAATAATTATCAACAATAATTACAAGGTATTTGGTGAAATTCCTAAGGGTCTTCCACTTGCTCAATATCATGACCATGATATTCACTTGAAGCCAGGAAGTGTACCACCTAACATAGGACTTATAGGTATTCATATGCACAAAAGAGTGATATTGAGCACATGATCCAGGAAATGTTAGAGGCAGGAATAATTCAACATAACCAAAGTTTTTTTCTCTTCACCAGTGATGTTGGTTACAAAAAAAGGATGGTTCATGGCGTATGTGTCCAGATTATAAACAACTCAACAAAATGTCCATCAAAGATAAGTTTCCTATCTCTATCATTGACAAATTATTAGATTAATTACATGAGTCAAAATTCTTTACTAATTTGTATCTTCATTCAGGATATCATCAAATCAGAATGAGTCAGGAAGACATTACTAAAACAACTTTTAGAACACATGAAGTCCATTATGAGCTTTTGGTTATGCCATTTGGACTTACTAATGCACATTCCACATTTCAAATCTTGATGAATTCGATTTTCAATCCCTTCCTAATAAAATTTGTGTTAGTGTTTTTTCATGACATACTAATCTACAACAAATCTTGGGAAGAGCATGTACAACATCTTGATAGAGTATTACAACTATTGGAAGAGAAAGAACACTATGCAAAGCCTTCCAAGTGTGCCTTTGGGGTTCAAGAGGTGGAATATTTGGGTCATATTGTATATCATGAAGGTGTAAAAGTGAGCCCTAACAAAACTAAAGATATTAGGGAATGGCCAATTCCCAAAACCTTGAAGAAACTTAGAGGATTCTTAGGATTGAAATACTATTACTGCAAGTTTGTTAAGAACTATGGTCAAATAGCAACACCTCTAATAGAATTATTAAATAAGGAAGCATTTTCTTGGATCAAAGAAGCCATCAAAGATTTTAAAAACTTGAGGTTATGCGTACAACTCCCGTATTGGCCACACCTGACTTTACAAAAACATTTATTATGGAGTGTGATTCCTCAGGCCATGTAATTGGTGCATTTTTAATGCAGGAAGGAGGGCCCCTTGCCTTTGAAAACATATAACTTAAAGGAAAACACTTATTCAAACCCATTAATGAAAAATAAATGTTGGCCATACTACATGAAATTCAGAAATGGCACCCCTACCTAATAGGAAAAAACTTCAAGGTAAAAAGAGTTCATGACAATTTGAAGTACTTCTTGGAGCAATGATTATCTTCAGAAGATAAAAAAAAATGGGTTACAAAGATGTTGGTGTATGACTTTGAAATTATCTACAAAAAAGGAAAACATAATGTTGCAACATATGCCCTTTCTAGGAAAAAAGAAGAAAGAGAAGCTTCATTATATGTTATTTCTATCCCACAATATATTTGGGTGGAAGAGGCAAGGATAGAATGGAATCAAGATCAAGAGGCATACAAGATCATTCAACAAATACATGAAGACCCCAGTTCAATATATAATTTTGTAGGGAAGAATGATTTTCTATGTTATCAAGATCGCCTATACTTATGTAAGAATTCCCAACTTAAACAAAATATCCTTTTGTAATTGCACACTTCTCCTATAGGGGAAAATTCAAGATTCTTGAAAACATACTGCAAGATCAAGAAGGATTTTTCCTGGGAAGGTCTTAAAAATGATGTTCAAAATTTTGTGTCTAAATGTTTGGTCCACCAACATAATAAGGGAGAGGCAATCAAGACTCTAGGTCTCCTACAACCATTAGCTATACCAAGCCAACATTGGGAAGAAGTTTCAATGGATTTTATTACAAGTTTATCCAAATCCAAAGGAAATACTATCATAATGGTAGTAGTGGATCGACTAACAAAGTATTCTCATTTTTTCTCTCTTTCTCATCCTTTAAAAGTAATTACAGTAGCAACAACATTCATAGAAACAGTTCAAAAAATATATGGAGTCCCCAAGATTATTGTAAGTGATAGAGACTCTATCTTCACTAGAAATTTCTGAACTGAATTATTTTCTTGGTTGGGTACACAATTGGCTCATAGCTCATATTACCACCCTAAATATGATGGGAAAACTGAGATTGTGAATAAATGTATAGAAGGATATCTTCGTTTCTTTGCATCTGATAAAAAGACACAATGGGACAAGTGGTTTCCCTTGCCTGAATGGTGGTACAACACATCCTTCCATACTTCATAAAAAATGTTTCCATTTCTAGCACTTTATAGATATCATCCTCGATCCATCACATCACCCTTGAAATGGATTACAAGGTTTCAAGTAGTGGAGGACCACATGGGGAACCAACAAGAGGTCCTCAAACTATTGAAGGAAAACTTGGATATGGAACAAAATAGGATGAAACAACAAGCATATCAACATCGCAGTGAAAGGGAATTTGAAGTGGGGGATTGGATATTTCTAAGGCTACAACCATAAAAAAAAATGTCCCTCAAGAAAAAAAATAAGAACAATAAATTATCACCCAAATATTATGGTCCCAATAAGGATTTTCAAAGGATTCGAGGTATGGCTTACAAATTGGAATTGCCTCCATCTTCACGTGTACATCCAATATTGCATGTTTCTTTCTTAAATAAGTTCATTGGCAACAAGATCCCAGTCCAAACTATTTTAATAGAGATCAATGAAGGAGGGGAAATCATACTAGACCCAGAAACAATCCTTGAAACAAGAATTAAGTAGTTGAGAACTTGATCAATTACAAAGTACGTCGTCAAATGGAATAACCTACTAGTGGAGGAGACAACATGGGAAGATGATTTATTCGTACAAAAGAATCCATGCTTAGTCAAGTGTCAAGGAAAACACTTGTTTGAAGGGGAGGGGCATGTTAATCCCTAGACAAAGCCCCATGTTATGTATAAAACCCATTATTAAGCGCCTTATTGAATTATTACATTTCTTGTATTATAATTGTATGTAGGATCTTAACCCCTTCATCACACCCTTTTATTATAATTATACCCCTTGTCTCCTATATATACACTGTCACACACCCACTGCGGCATAATAAATTTTTTTCCTTTTCTTGAGGGACATAATCCCCGAAGTCCTACAGGGATTAGCGCAGGCTAGCTCTTCCCTTTTTCCCACCTCCACATGATCGTTGATTATGACCACAGGCCAAACAACTAGGCGCCTTTTCACATTTCGCGACTCGACGATATAAGCGAGTCGAGTCTTTCGACTCTGTGAACCCCCAAATGCCGAAGTGTCGAATAGGATTTGATAAAAAATTAGACCCCTGGGCTATGCCTTGGCCAGTATGACCACTTCTCATAAGATCGCAGTCTCCTTCCCTTTGGGACTTATCGATACAAGAGCCCGACCTCTTGTCAATGGGACTCTCGAATTCCCGATTTCTGATTTCTCGAAATGGCATTTCTCACATTAGCATTCCTGGCTATGCCCTAATCCAAGTGACCACTCCTCATAAGACCTTCACCCTATTTCTTTCGGGGCTTATCAATACGAGAGCCTGACCTCTTGTCAACGGGACTCCCGAATTCTAGATTTCTGATTTCCCGAAATGGGTGATCTCGGGACACGTGGCCTCCCTTAATCAGACGGTCTAGATCCATTTTGGGACTTACACCATGGAGTGTCCCAATCTCTTGTCAACGAGACCTCTGAAATCCCGAAGTCCAAGATCACGAGATGGGTGATATCATGACATGTGGCCTCCCTTAATCGAATGGTCCAGATCTATTTCAGGACTTCCACCATGGAGTGTCCCAATTTCTTGTCAACGACACCTCCGAAATCCTGAAGTCTGAAATCCTAAGATGGGTGATCTCGCGACACGTGGCCTCCCTTAATTGGACGGTCCAGATCTATTTCGACACTTCCACTATGGAGTGTCCTGATCTCTTGTCAAAGAGACCTCTGAAATCTCGAAGTCTGAGATTCCGAGATGGGTGATCTCGCGACACTTGGCCTCCTTTAATTGGATGGTCCAGATCTATTTTGGGACTTCCATCATGGATTGTCCCGATCTCTTGTCAACGAGACCTCCGAAATCCCGAAGTCTGAGATTTTGAGATGGGTGATCTCACAACACGTGGCCTCCCTTAATCGGACGGTCCAGATCTATTTCGGGACTTCCACCATGGAGTGTCCCGATCTCTTGTCAACGAGACCTCTGAAATCCCAAAGTCCAATTCCTCTTTCAGGACTTTCACCTCTGTTCACGAGGGCTTAACCCTCATGCATCTCTTGATAGATCCAACGATTGTCGGGTTTTCTAACTAAGATCTGACAGTTCATATCTATCCCATGCTGTGCACTCTCCCGCTTCTCCCTAGACGTGGAAAAACCAACGGTCCAGATACTCCCACAGACCTTGGGGATCTACGGTCCTGATTTATTCGCTACTCACGAAGATAAAGGAAAATGGTTAAGGCATTTATCACCCTCGTTTCTTCCTCCAATCTAACGGTCATGAATGACCACAGATCTTCAGATAGGATCTCGTCCATCAATCGATACTTATCCCTATGCTACCATTTCAGGATTTCAAGAGGATCATTATTCCTCGTACAGGGTTACTAAGACTTGCACCTTCAAATCCTTTTCCATGTTCTTGGTGAGCTTTCCAAGAAGGGTGTCTCTATGGGGAGATCTATCCAAGGTATTACCTGAGACAGATGAGGGTATAGATTTCCTGAGAACAGACTTGAAGTCTGAACTAGATTGGTATGCATATAAATAGCGATTTATAAAACATAATCCATACATGGTCTTTCCATTATAAGCATGCAACGACCATTTCTAGTCAAAACACCACACAGACAGTCTTATACTCAAACCATTCATAAATTGAACAGACTATGAGCATACATATCAGCATATAAACTTCAAGATACAAGATATAAGACACTTATGATAAATAACACCAAGTGTGATTGTAACTGCTGAGAGGGGTGCTCGTTTGCACCCAACCGTAGGCTCAACGAATCCCAACGGATTTACCACTAGCCACCCCCAAGCTGAGACCACGATGCTGCGAGACTGCATCTTTGTTTTCCAGTGATCGAGAATGAAGGTTACTCTCCTTCTTCTTTGCTATCACTCACTCTGTATTTTCCAGAGTTCTCCTCTTCCTCTTTCCCTCGCATCTACCCCCTGATCCCACACTTTTCCTTCCTTTTCTCCTTTCGGCGAGGTTGCGTGTGGCACGATCTTCCTCACGGTGGTTAGGTCTGAGGACTCTAAGGATGGGTGGTTCACCCCCATCCCTCATTACTCATGAGGATCCCTTTACCTACCAACCCGGTGAGTCATTTAATTCGGGGCCAGCGAGCCGCTCTTGGTTCTCGGGGCCAATGAAGTCCAAATATGGTATTGGTTCCGGTGGAAGTTAACGCCACCATTCCAGGTGCCTTCCACCACCTTTCTCCAGCCATCGTGGTCTCTTTTTTAGTGCATCCCCTCTTAGTAGTCCTGCAAAATATATACAAAATATTATTCACATTCATCGACCTTTTTCACAAGGTCCATTCACATCACACATTCACATTTTTTAGTTTGCCACAATACTTGGCCAGTATAGTTATTTTTACAGACTGGGGGA
>JASDQU010244130.1:36389-47940 GCA_032191745.1 Picea mariana | reverse complement strand
AGACTGAAGCAGAGATACAAAAAAATGGATATACTGTGCAGGAGCTTATGGACAGGAGCCCATGAAAGTTTTCAAGCGAGGGAGTATGATGCAGGAGCATCTCCCACGTCAAGCGAGCCAACACGGAAGGCAAGAGACAACTGGGCAAGCGCCAGCACAAATTTTGAAATTTACCTTGGGATTGTTGCATGAACATAAATGTAACAATTTAATGAAGCACACTTGTGTGATGTAATCGGACCTTGAGCAGCTCGCTCTCGTCCTTTGTAGGTAGGAGGCATTTAAGATAGTTAATGTAGGTAGATAGAAATTAAATTCTAGATTAGACTGTTTGAGAGTGCAAGAGGGAAATAGAATATAGAAACCCTCATTGTGTATTGTAACATTATTATGAGCACTTGTGTATGAAGAACACATGAGAGAAGCAAAGAACTGTGTAAGAACACCCATGTACAGACATTTGGATTAATAGAAAGCTTTGATTCAAATTCATGGTTTGTGTTGTTCTCTATGTATTGATGTTATGCTCATGAATGTTTGCTTCCTGTTATACATTTGCTTTGATATGATGTGTATATGATTTCATGTTCTAAGTTGAAGTCTGAAAGGAAGAGGAAATGAGTTTCAATTTTTTTTCTATCTGAGTAAGAAATTCCTGCAAGGAGTGTAGTGGAAGTGTCCACAAGGAGTGCGTCGATAAGAATTCATGGTTGCGTCTCTGAAGCTCAGATAGTTTTACTTTTGTTCTCATTTCTCCAGAAGTGCAGTTGGACATAGTGAGGTCTCAGGGTTGCGAACCTGAGCAAAATATCGAAAGACTGCTGCTGCAAGTGTGCACAGGGTCGAAGGGTTCTCAGATATTTGAAGGTATCTGAAGGTTGCCGCAAGGAGTGCGTGCAAGGATCCTCTTTGAATCTCGAAGTTGTGAGAAGCTCTGGAGGAATAAGGCCTTTGAAAACATCGAGGGACATTTGAAGTTTGTAGTGCAAGCGGATAAGTCCAGGGAGGATTTCTTGGTTTTCCTTCGTGGAAATCATCGAAGGGAAGAAATCGATGGTCAGGAATCTGTGGGGAGGATTAGCAAAATGCTGCCATCCGTCAGATCTACCAGAGAAGCGAGGAGGTTACAGTTGCATCCGGAGTTCAAGCTCAGGAGATTATGGACCGTTGGATCTACACATAGATACCTGTCAGCCGTTGGATTGAATGGGAGTTGCACGAAGGTTAAGCTTCATGGACGTGAGGAGGAAAGTTCTGACGAGAGGCGTGGTCTTTGGGATTTTGGCATTCATGAAATCAGGAATCACGAGGACGAGTGATTGGGGATTTTCATAGTGGTTGTCCCGAAATCAATTTGAGTCGTCCATCAGTTGAGACACGTGGACAAGATCGGTAGCCCATCGATATTTCTATCATTGGGACTCACAAAGGTAAGTGTTTTCGGGTTTGCAATTAGTGAAACTAGAGGGTCAATATGAACCGTCCATCGACTGGGGACGCATGTCAGGAATTCGAAGGAAGTTAGGATTCGACGTTTCGCGAATCTTGAAGAGAAGGCAACTGGGGCATTTGAAATCATGAATCGCGAAATAGCGAGGAGCAGCGAGGACCGTCTATCCTTGAGGATGCATGGCCGAGATCAAAGCCTTCGAGAAATTCCCCGAAAGGAAAAGTCAATTATCGAGAAATCAAGAGTCAAAAAATTGGGGGCCCCATGGACAAGAGGCCCAATACATATTGACACTCGAAACCCTGAATCCCGATATGAAATAGGATTGTGGTCATATAAGGCAGGGTTGTGTGAACTGGGAGCATAGCCAGGAGGGATGAAGAAAAAAGGAAGCACATCGGGATATTGGAGTTTGGAGATTCGAGGAAGCAAGTGTTGGTGACATCGGGGATTGGAAAACCCCAAAACCCAATTGTTATTTTTTGTTGAGAATAGAGAAGCGCTCAGGCCTAAGGGCTGTAACGAGCAGGACAGACCTGTGGGTCAAATCTTAATAAGTATTCCAGGGGAGAATCAAAGGAGCCACTCCGGCTCGAGAGTATTTTAGAATGATCCTTAAGACCGGGAGGTCAGGCATGGGACCTGTTGAGGTAGGTGCCTGGGGGGACGCCACATGTATGCAAGCCGTTCCATATAGTCCTTGAGATTCTCCTCTTCTAGTTGTTGGATTTTAGAGATGTCATTACGAGACGCTTTGGTCTTGCAATAATCTTGGTACTTTTTAAGAAATATATCTTTCATGGATTCCCAAGGCCTAATAATGGATTATCCCAACCCCATGAACCATCTTATTGCAGAGTCTTTGAAGGTGGCACGAAAGAGTTTTAGTTTCTATGCATCTTGTAAGTAGTTGTAGCTCCTACACAAGATGTCAAATTCAAATAGAAAGATGTCTGGATCTTCACTACTTTTACCATAAAAGGTAGGCACTGCTGAGAGAGGAATATTTTTCATATTGACATTTAGGGTGGTGTCCAAAATTGGAAAACCGAAGGTAGTTTCGGTTTGGTTTCCAGCTTCTTCTTCCTCCTCGTGTCTTACATTGTTGTGATTCTCCTAATCATACATATTACATTGGTTTCCAAAAATAGAGTACTTAAGTGGTTTTATCATTGAAGAGAACAAGGTATCCCTCTGATGGGAAGGTCTTCGTATTGTTTGGGTGTCTGGGACTCTACTTGAGCCGGTTGAGGTTATTGGTGCCAAATTTTTTGTGTCAGTTTGAGAGACAATTATGTTGGCTGAAATACCAAACAAGGTATTCACCTGTTCAAGGTCTATGATGTCTTCAAAGTTAGGATCTCCTAATGGTGGTAAGAAAATAAAGTTTGTATTGTTTGGTTTTGCGAAAGGCTCGAGTGGTCTTGCCTCCTGTCCCAATATTACTGATGATTCATTTTTTTTTTCTATAGTGCTCCCTGTATTAGACTACTTTAGCTCTTTGGGTTGAGATAGCTCTTGTTTTTCTGTATTGGTCTGCAGAATTTATCAGTGGAACATTCCTTCCCCCAAAAAGGTCGGAAGGAACCTTGGCTGAAAGATCTGATTTAGATTTAACATATCTACCTTTTGGGTCTCTAGGTCTATTCATGAAAGTAAACAAAAACAAAAGGAAAAACTACCATTGGGTTTTGGGGAACTTGCTATAGCAGATGCACATGTTCTTACCTCTTGTCTTAAAGTTCCCCCACCACCAAACTAATGCTAAGGTTTAGAAATGATCTATTTCCTAACTATTTCCTAACTTGAGACAACTCTCTAGCAACGATGCCAAAAATGATGGGTATTCTGTTTGCACTAAAAAAATCTAAAAGCCCTCAATTAAATTGTCAACCTGGGGTAAGTAAACTTAGAGTTGTAGCACTATACATGCCAAGGAAAAAAGGCTAGAGGTAGTATAGCCTAACTAAGGAAACAAGATATTGAAGGGCTAATCTACTCAAGCAAAGACTACTAATGATCAAACCCTGCTAAGAAACTTAAACTATGTACCCTAAGTAACCTTTAAACAAGGGATCTATGGATAGTTCTAAGAAAGAAAATGAAAACCCTACTTAAAGAAAATTAAATTAATCATGACAATAAGCAAAAGCAAACTATCTACCTAATAAGAAATGACAACAACAAAATACTTTAATTAACCTATTCAAATTCAATAAGCAACTATCCTATGAAAGCAAGTAAATAGACAAGCAACTACCCTATCAAATAAAAATAGACAAGCAAGCAACTACCCTATTAAAGAAAGTAAACAAGCAAACAAACAACTAACTAACCTATGATAACTTCTACAACAAGAAACTAATCAAAATTACTCAATAAGCAACTAATCAAACTAATAAGTAAGTGAACTCTATTCTTAAATTAAATTTCACAATAACTTCTAATTTATAAAAGGAAATCTTAATCTACTAAATTCAAAGCATCAACAACTACTCTTTATTCTACGATAAAGAAACTATTCTTTAATTTACCAAAGCAAGAAGACTATTCTCTAAAAAGTAAGTAAACAATCCTCTAATCTCTAAAAGTAAGGAAACTCAAATGCAATATTGATGGTTATGTCTCTGGTGTCTTATGATATCATGATGGAATTTAACAATTAACGATAACTCAAGAGGGATAAACTCAATATTGACTTCGATAGAAAAGTGAAAAGTGTGAATTATACAATCCAATGAGAACTTAGCCATTATAGAAGCAACATCAACTATCCTGCATATCCATGTGATTCTTCAATTTATGCACTAGTCATCAACAATATAAAAACACTATTCTCTTAAATTCAAATGAATTCTACACTAATATAAGCAAATTCATACTACTTAGATTCATAACTGAAAACTAAACTTAATAATAAACTTTGAATTAAAATTGAAACCTAGATCTAGAAATGGAAATTGCATAAAGTAAACTAAACTAATCCTATTTTAACAATTCAAATTGCAAAAGAGGAAATGCTCATAAAACAAAAATTAAATCCTATTTTCTATTTCATCACATGACAAGAAAATAGATGAGAAAACTAACTAACAATTAGATAAGAAAAACTAAACAACAATTAGATAAGCAGTCTGAAAATGAAAACTAAAACTAACAACTATCCATCCACTGAAACCTTGCCAAAGAAATCATGAACTAAATACCATGTTTTAACTCAGTTTTAAATTTTATTTCAGCATATAGAAAATCTAACTATCATCTAATTACACACAGGGGTTAGTATCTAATCTTGCAAGCTAGTTCCTACTAATTAAAAAGTCATTGCATATTAACACTAGCCTCCACAATAACCTGCAAAATTGAGCTAAAACAATTAAATTATAAACAACAATTTATACAGTAAAGAAGCATAATGAAAACTCATGTACAGGAAATAAATAAAATGACAACTACACTATTCAATTCACAAGAAAACTAATTAGATATTCATCGATACTATTGGTGGTCCCCCCAGCAAGTCATGGCTACTCTTCAAAGATGAACCACGAGCTCAACAACACGAATTCAACATTAAAATAAGAAATGTAGTTTAACATAGTATTAGCAAAAAGTGTTTGAAAATAGCAAAACAGAGCTGAACTATCTTTTTCTCTCTAACACTATCTGTCTGACCACTGAGGTGGTATTTATAGATTTACAACATGAGAGGTCGACCACTAGAAGGTTCGACCTTCTCTAAAAACAACAAATCACATTCAATGTGTCCTAACTACCTGTGGCTTCTAGAAACAAGGCGAGCCAATAATCGCCTAGCATAACAACCCAAATCAAGTTGTCAAAAGCTCAGTAGCTGGAGGCAATGAGCACAAGAGAAACCCATGTCTCTGGTTCACCCATCGTTGGACACCGATATGATAATCGCCAAATATCCCATGGTTTTAGTGCAGGATGAAGTGTCGGATGGAGTACCGAACTAAGTGCCGAATGGAGTACCATATGGACTGTCGGATGCAAAAACGAGCTGCGATTTTTCCCCATGACACATTGAACACAAATTAGTTTCCTGAAATCATTAAAACACGCTGAATTACACCCAAAACCATCATAAAATAGGAATCGTGCATACCTGGTATGAATCATAGAGTTTTAACACAAAAAATCTTCAAAACTCTTTAAAATAGGAAAATACATATACACATTTGGTAAAAAAGGATCCAATCAACATCACTATATTAACCATATTGTGGACCCAACAATGAGCATCTTTCCATCCTAGTTATATGTGAACATGGGGTCCAACTAATTCCTTGCCACCTTGATCTGGACTCTGATGGATCCTTGTTGTGTTCCTATGTTATCTCCATGCATTGTTGTTATTTCTCCATGTGTGTACACATTGGTTTCCTTTTTGGTTCCTTGTAGATCCATAGTATGTTTTTTGTTACTCATACCCTTTCCTTAATGTCTATCATTTCTCTAAGTGGCAGGGGTGATGATATAAAACAACCCTAGATATTGGTTCTTCTTTCTTTGAGTCTTCAACATGTGGTTCCTTGGAGACATTTATCTCCTTAGCTTATGCTTTATGTTTATTCCCTTTATGTGTCTTTTCTTCAAGTGCTTCTTTAGGCTCTTCTTATTATTCAATCCCGTATTATTCACCTCATGTGTCATTATGTATTTTTATTTTTTTTCCCAGCAATAACTTATTCCGCTATCCTCTCTTGCCTTCCTTGCTCATTATGAGAAATGTCCTACAATGTAATTTTATTTTTCTTGTACCATAGCTTCAAAAACATATTTTTTCACATTAATATAAATCATACCAACTAATTCCATCCAAGGATATCCTAAGACTATATCTAGATCATCCATAACTATAACATGAAAATATGAATATACCATATATATATATCCATGGTGATCTTGAAATATTTAAAAATTTGAACATTTTCATCTTCAAATTGTGTGCTCTAAATATTAATTGGGGTTACTTGCAATCCTTAATCTAAATTAACATTGATGAATTTATGCTTACTACTAGGTTTAATGGAAACAATGACTTTCACTTGTTGAATACATCCATGAACCTATAATATGAAGTTGTCATGTGAAAATAAATCCCTAGTGTTCTTCTTATGCTTCTTCACAACATGAGACCATTTGTCTAAAAACACTTTTGCATATGTTTCATGTAAAAATGTTGTAACCTTGTCATAGTTAAGCAAAGTCCACCAAATGGCTGCAACACCATTCTACTGAAGAGGGAGAGTCATTGTCCAATACATGCCCAGTGAGGACTTCATCTCTTTTATGTGCTATTCAATACTAGGACCATCATCTTTTCCTGTAAAATACATATTTCTTGTTACAACCCAAAACTAGAACTACGGTTTTAAAGAAAATTCACTTACTTTCCAATGAAGCTCCTTTATGTAGCTAGGGATTGAGGATAAAATTATAAAATGACCATAACTTCTATTATACTTGTTGGATTAGCTATTATGAGCCAAATTATGAAATTCCATGGATTCTTTGGATCTACAAGAAATGGTTTGACTGAAATATGTGCACTCTATCCAAAGATATCTAATCTACAAACTACATAGTTGTCACTAAAAAAAAACCTATAAATAGTTGATTTTAAATAACCAATAATGTCACTTCCCATACTCCACTTTGGATTATTCTTTTTTTGAAATTGTGTATTTTTTTTTAGAGGAATTCAAATCTATGCCTATTTTCTTCAAAGTTTGTACAAAAAGTTTTGAAACTCAACTAGAATGATGTTGTCCTCCTTTTTCTTTAAAAAAACTACAAAAGGAGAAAAATAAATACCCCACTTTGTGCTTAAGAAAGAGCTCTGATACTAAATTTTATGTACTCAATAAATATAAAAATACAATATACAAGAGAAACCCTTATCTTCACAAAATAAACTCAATCATTCACACAAAATGAACACAAGAATCGTAGATACAAAACTAGAGGTAGGGTAACACCATATATTATTCCTTAAGGAAGGAATGCACTCCTCAAGAAGTGCTTGATACAATTTTTATTTTCTTCATCATTTATCAATTACATTGATTCTACTTATTTATAGCATTATCTACCTCCTAGGTGGATACTTCTAGTGTGCCTTCTTACATGTATTACTTTCACAGTAATACATGGGCCTTATTGAATAGAAATTTTCTCCATACATAGCCACCCAAATATGATTATTCCCCTTACATACCTCCCTAGTTACCCCATATTATCCCCTAGGTATACCACATTCCATGCCACTTCACATGTTTCATCCTCGAAACATGTCAAGAAACCATACAATATGATTGGCTAAGCAATGTATCCATCTAGTACCAATCACAAGCATCCATCCATCCTAGTGAAATGTGAATATGGGGTCCAATTGCTTCCTTTCCTCAATTTGGATTCTGATGGCTCCCTGCAGTGCTACTATGATATCTCCATTCATTGTTGTTATTCCTCCATGCGTCTCCATACTAGTTGCCTTTCTAGTTCTTTATAGATCCATAGTACGTTTGTTGTTTCTCATACCCTTTCCTTGATGAATATTGTTTCTTTGAGTGGTGGGGGTGATGATATACAAAAACCATAGCTACTAGTTCTTCTTCTTTTGATTATTCAACATGTGGTTCCTTGGAGACATTATCACCTTGGCTTCTGCTTTTTCCAGGGATTTTCTTAAGGTGTTTCTATAGGATCTTCTTATGATTCAATTTTTTTCTCTTCTGAATCTTATGTGTCATTAGGTATTGAATTTTATTTCCCGACAAGAACTTCATCTGCTGCCCCCTTGGGCCCTCCTTGTTTAGTACAAGAAATGTCCTTCAACGTAATTTTGTTTTTCTTGTACCATAGCTTCAAAAAAATCTTTTTCACATTAATCTTATTTGTACCAACTAAGTCCATGGAAGGATACCTAAAACCATGTCCACATCACCCATAAGTAGAGCATGAAAATATGAATGCAACGTATATTTATCCATGGTGATCTTCAAATCTTTAAAAATTTGAAAATTTTCACCCTAAAATTGTGTTCATTGAATATTAATTGTGGGTACTTGCAATATTTTATCCAAATTAACATTTATGAAATTATTCTTACAACTAGGTTTAATGGAAATAATTACATTCTCCTGTTCAATACATCCATGAACCTGTAATATGAGTTTGTCACATGAAATTAAATCCATAGCTCTCTTCTTTTCCTTCTTCAAAACATGAGACCATCTGTCTAAAACCAATTTTTCATATTGTTCATTTGAAAGTCCCATCACCTTCTGATAGTTAAGAAAATTCTACCAAATGGTTGCATCACCATCAAATTGAGGAGGGAGAGCTAGTCTCTAATACATTCCTAGTGAGGACTTATCCTCTTTTATGTACTCTTCAATACTATGACCATTATCATTTCTTGTAAACTACATCTTGCTTGGTATAACCCAAAAATAGAACTAGGGTTTTAAAGAAAAATCACTTACTTCCCAACAGATCTCCTTTATGTAGTTAGGGTTTGAGGTTGAAAAGATAAAATGACCATAACTTATGTTATACTTATCGAATTGGATATTATGACCCTAATTATGAAACAATGCCTCTTCTCTGGATCTATTGCCTCTGGTTTGAATGAAATTTGTGCACTATGTCCAAATATATCGAATCTGCAAACCAGATGGCCATCACTGAAAACCCCTAAAAATAGTTGATTTTATATCACCAATAACTTCACTACCTATACTCCATTTTAGTGATTTTTTGTTTTTTTTTAAATTGGGTATTTTTTGGGGAGGAATTCAAATATATGGCTCTTTTCTTCAAATTTTGTACAGAAAGTTAAAAAAATAGACCAAAATGTTGGTGTTCTTCTTTTTCTGTAAGAAATCCAGAAAAAAAGAGAAAAAAATAACCCACTTCATGCCCAAGAAAGGGATATGATACCAATTGTTATGTACTCAATCAACAAGAAAATAAAATATAGAAGATAAATCATTAACTTCATAAAATAAACCAAATCGTTCACACAAAATGAACACGATAATTGTATATAAAACCCTTGAGGTAGGGTAACACCGCACATTATTCCTTAAGGAAGAAATGAACTCCTCAAGCAACACTTGATACAATTATAATATTCTTCACCATACATCCATTACATTTATTTTACTTATTTGTAGTACTATGTACCTCCAAGGAACATTCTAGTAGGTGGAACCTTCTAGTAAGACTTCTTACATTTATTTCTTTCAAACTACTACATGGGTCATATTTACTAGAAATGGCCTCCATACATAGCCACCTAACTATTATTATTCCCCTTGGGTACCTCCCTAGGTACCCCATATAACGCCCCCATGTATACTACATGTTGGAGCCGCCCTTGTTTTTTACCTTCCAAAAAATTTTTCAATTTTCGAAACTTGAAGTCTAAGTTGACTTTCTTCCGAGATCTTAAAACTCTGAAATCTTGTTGCCTGAACAAAGATGCTTTTCCTACTTTCAAAACAGATCCATTCTTGCAAATAGGTTCGCTCTTTTGTTTTGTTTCGGGGTCTCGCAAGTCGGACACTTTAATTTTTGAATTCACAAGTCCCGAGTCGCGAAACTGCGAACTCGATTTTAATTTTCGCCCAAGGCATTAACTAGGGTAAAACCTTTAACCCATGATTAGACGTCGTCGGGGTTTCGCGCCTCGGCATGTGTCAAACCCATGTTTTTGTTCTTACAGCCCCGATAGCCGAGAACATGATAACCCTGTAATAACCTTGGTCAGAAATTAAAGGTAAAAAACTAACCATGGTTGAATTTGGTTCTCGGCACCTCGCCACTTGGAACTTTCTTTCATAAAGTTAAATCTCCTAAAACCCTGATTCACGAGGTTGCGACATGATTATAGCAAGATTAATTAGTAGCCTAATCTAAGATTTTCTCCCCATAATTAGAGCCTTAATTATCGCCACATCGCGATATCGCGACTCGGCATGTCATTCTCCCAAAATTCTGTCTTCAAAGCTCTGAGTCACGATATGGCGAATAAATTGATTATATAATTAAGGATGTGCCAAATTCACAGTTACTATTAATTAAGCTAAAATCGACACTCACAGTCTCGCAAGTTGAAAAGTCAAAATGTTAAAGGGAAATTCACGATGCGACGAAAAGCGAGAAAATGATTTAAGTCCCTAAGATTTGAATTTTTAAATTAAAACGAGATACATCCCGCACATCTAGGTTTGCACACTTCACGAGGTAGCTACTTGCTCTCCATAACCCGACTGCCTGTCAAGCCACCGAACATTGATGACATTAATGAAGAATTAGGGTAAATCCATGAATAAATAAGATCAAATTTATATAATAAATTTGGTTTTATTTGCGATTTGACAGACTTATTTCAAAAGGTACAGGGTTTTCAAATATATACGAGAGTTTCATTCTATTTTAAACATTTTTCATAAGCGCACAGAGCCCACCTTTCTCCGAGGGAACTCATTTCCGCATGTATACACAGGTCTATCGCAGAAGAACGAAAACCCAAGTTTCAGACATGGCTCCAAGGAGAGCAGCGAAAGCAAATGCCAAGGTTGCAGCGCAGGGTCCAGACAACATCTCAGATACTTCACCTCGGACTGGCGGCTCAGTACTCACCTGGTCGTTTATTTCAAATATTTTACAATCTGAGTTGGTGAACTATTCAGACTCCGATGACAATGACAATGATATTGTAAAAGACGACCTGAACACTAAATACAAGACAATTGTTCAGTCTGGTATGCACCTGGTTGCAACCAGACCACGGTTGCTCCCATACTACGACATGATCCGATGGGAGTTGGATCATATAGACCTTCAGACCAGAACTATCATAAATGACCAACGAGCCACGGTCGGGACTTTCAGACCAGAGCATATCCAATCTATGTATAAGCTCCCAGCAACTTCTGAATATACATATGGCACCGAATTCCTGGAGGAATTCAAAAAGAAGGAGTGCGAAGAATATGACAAAACCATGCCTGGTTTGATAAAAGATTGGGTTTCGCGCTCCGCGACATTCAGAGCGAATGACAA
>JASDQU010244130.1:6430-28692 GCA_032191745.1 Picea mariana | reverse complement strand
AGATCTAAGCGCCCGAATCAACGACGCTCATGCGATCCCGTCCTTCTCAGCCACTCTATGTTTAACCAATGTGGGCCCTTCCCCCCGTTATGTCATCCTCCTGAGCCTCCTCTTCCCTGTTGCCATGTGTCACCTGTCCATCTCCCCTCTTTGGTCCGTGTGGTCCCTTTCCCATCTCATCATCCACTCGCTGCCTACCATATGTCCCGCTCCTTTCCATGTCAGCCTCCCATCAAGGCACGCCCGTTATGTCTCATCCCCTGCTCCCACCACTTTTTCTTTCGGCCATGTGTCTTCCCCTACCACCTCTCTCACACCTCATTGCTTCTTATTCCCCCCCCCCATGGTTTTGGCGCCACCACTGCCCTTCTGTGCCCAACCCTTCGTGCTGGCCCCCACGCTCTTCATCGGGCCATTCAGTTAATCCAAGTGGCAGCACGAGGGGCCTTCCATGTCATAAAGGTGCCGAGTTGGTCGGGATATCCTCAATCCAAATAAAGCAGTTATTGAAGCAGTTGGTGGTGGTTAGACATCGCCTCTGCCATAATGGGAAAGTCTGACGATGAATTAAGAGCACGTCGATTCGCCCATGGAACTGTCAGAGAGTTCGATTGCGTCCGTCGAAGGTGCACGATCATCCAGAGACCATAGGTGCAGATCGTCAGAAGCCATGTAGACGCAATGTGTTTAATGCAACGTCTCGATTTTGTTGCTGTTGTTGTTTTGAGTATATGTAGGCATTTTCGCCATTTTTGTATCTATCGATGGTAGAGCAGAGCTCCCTACTGTAAAGTTTTAACAGATATTCTAGTTTTCTAGGTATGCATTTGTATTTGAGATTTCTTGTTTTATGACAAACAGTTTTCCTATCCCGTTTATGTTTTCCTCTCATACCACAGAGTTCGTGATTGACTGATTCTCGCGAATCGTTGCAGTTATGATATAATGAAAGGTTCATTGTGCATGATTATATTCTTTGGTTTTACGTTTGAATGTAAGATGATATTTCCTTCGAATGAATTCTTCTACAGTTTGTTAGTAACCCGATGTTAGTACCAGACCACTACTTTTCTCTTATATAAATCCTCCGCCTGTTCACCATACACTACAACTCACTATCTGAAGTTTATATAAGACCTCACTCACCCATGCATGCCTAACCTAGTTTTGGAGTTGGAACGATATTGTTTTGAGTTGGCTTCCATTTGGTCACCCCATCTATAAACCACTGTAACATAAAACTGATGGGCGTCGGGCTCTACTCCTGTTAGCAATCTAGGAGTGACTTCCGTTGCCAACATAAACTATCATGTAATCTATAAGAGCAAGGAAACTCAAATATAATGTGGATGGTTATGTCTCCGGTGTCTTATGATATCACGATGGAATTTAATAATTAACGATAACTCAAGAGGGATAAACTCAATATTGACTTTGATAGCAAAGTGAAAAGTGTGAATTAGACAATCCAATGAGAACTTCGCCGTTATAGAAGCAACATCAACTATCCTGCATATCCACGTGATTCTTCAATTTATGCACTAGTCATCAACAATATAAAAACATTATTCTCTGAAATTCAAATGCATTCTACACTAATATAATCAAATTCATACTACTTAGATTCATAACTGAAAACTAAATTTAATAATCAACTTCAAATTAAAATTGCAACCTAGATGTAGAAAAGGAAATTGCATAAAGTAAACTAAACTAATCCTATTTTAACAATTCAAATTGCAAAAGAGGAAATGCTCATAAAACACAAATTAAATCCTATTTTCTATTTCAACATATGACAAGAAATTAGATGAGCAAACTAACTAACAACTAGATAAGAAAAAATAAACAACAATTAGATAAGCAAACTCAAAACTAAAACTAAAACTAACAACTATCCATCCACCGAAACCTTGCCAAAGAAATCATGAACTAAATACCCTGTTTTAACTCTGTTTTAAATTCTATTTCAGCATATAGAAAATCTTACTATCATCTAATTACACACAGGGGTTAGTATCTAAGCTTGCAAGCTAGTTCCTACTAATTAAAAAGTCATTGCATATTAACACTAGTCTCCACAATAACCTGCAAAACTGAACTAAAACAATTAAATTATAAACAACAATTTATACAGTAAAGAAGCATAATGAAAACTCATGTACATGAAATAAATAAAATTATGACTACGCTATTTAATTCACAAGCAAACTAATTATATATTCATCTAGACTATTGGTGGCCCCCCCAACAAGTCATGGCTACTCTTCAAAGACGAACCACAAGCTCAACAACATGAATTCAACATTAAAATAAGAAATGTAGTTTTACACAGTCTTAGCAAAATGTGTCTGAAAATAGAAAAACAAAGATGAACTGTCTTTTTCTCTCTAACACTATCTGTTTGACCACTGAGGTGGTATTTATAGATTTACAATATGAGAGGTTGATCACTGGAAGGGTCAACCTTCTCTAAAAACAACAAATCACATTCAATGCATCCTAACTGTCGATGGCTTATAGAAACAAGGCGAGCCAATAATTGCCCAACATAACAACCCAAATCGAGTTGTCAAAGTCTGAGTAGCTGGAGGCCACGAGCACAAGCAAAACCCATGTCTCTGATTCACCCATCACTGGATGCCGATATGATAACCTCCAAATCTCCCATGGTTTTAGTGCAGGATAGAGTGTCGGATGGAGTACTGGACTGAGTGTCGGATGGAATGTTGGATGAAAAAACAAGCTGCGATTTTGCCCCGTGACACACAAAACGTGAATTAGTTTCCTGAAATCGTTAAAACATGTTGAATTACACTCAAAACCATCATAAAACATGAATCATGCATACCTGGTATGAATCATGGCGTTTTAACACGAAAACTCTTCAAAACTCTTCAAAACAGGAAAATACATAGAAACATTTGGTCAAAAAGGATCAAATTGGCATAACTATATTAACTATATTGCAGGCCCAACAATGAGCATATTTCTATCCTAATTATATGTGAACATGGGGTCCAACTACTTCCTTGCCACCTTGATCTGGACTCTGATGGCTTCTTGTTGTGCTCCTATTTTATCTCCATGCATTGTTGGTATTCCTCCATGTGCATCCACATTGGTTTCCTTTTTGGTTCCTTGTAGATCCATAGTATGTTTTTTGTTACTCATACCCTTTCCTTGATGTCTATCATTTCTCTAAGTGGTGGGGGTGATGATATAAAGGAACCCTAGATATTGGTTCTTCTTTCTTTGAGTCTTCAACATGTGGTTCCTTGGAGACATTTAGCTCCTTATCTTATACTTTATGTTTATTCCCTTTATGTGTCTTTTCTTCAAGTGCTTCTTTAGGCTCTTATTATTCAATCCCATATTCTTCACCTGATGTGTCATTATGTATTGTATTTTTTTCCCAACAATAACTTCTTCCGCTACCCTCTCTTGACTTCATTTCTTAGTAAGAGAAATGTCCTACAATGTAATTTTCTTTTTCTTGTACAATAGCTTCAAAACCATCCTTTTTCATATTAATATAAATCATACCAATTGATTCTATCCAAGGATATCCTAAAACTATATCTAGATCATCCATAACTATAACATGAAAATATGAATATACCACACACACACACACACACACATATCCATGGTGATATTTAAATATTTAAAAATTTGAACATTTCCATCTTCAACTTTGTGTGCTCTGAATATTAATTGGGGTTACTTGCAATCCTTTATCTAAATTAACATTGATGAATTTATGCTTACTACTAGGTTTAATGGAAACAATGACTTTCACTTGTTTAATACATCCATGAACCTATAATATGAAGTTGTCATGTGAAAATAAATCCCTAGTGTTCTTCTTATGCTTCTTCACAACATGAGACCATTTGTCTAAATTTTTTTTTTCATATTCTTCATGTAAAAATGTTGTAACCTTGTCATAGTTAAGCAAAGTCCACCAAATGGCTGCAACACCATTCTACTGAAGAGGGAGAGCCATTGTCCAATACATGCCCAGTGAGGAATTCATCTCTTTTATGTGCTATTCAATACTAGGACCATCATAGTTTCCTGTAAAATACATATTTCTTGTTACAACCCAAAACTAGAACTACGGTTTTAAAGAAAATTCACTTGCTTTCCAGTGAGATCCTTTACATAGCTAGGGTTTGAGAATAAAATTATAAAATGACCATAACTTCTATTATACTTCTTGGATTGGCTATTATGACCCAAATTATGAAATTCCATGGATTATTTGGATCTACGAGAAATGGTTTGACTGAAATATGTGCACTCTATCCAAAGATATCCAATCTACAAACTACACAATTGTCACCGAAAAAAACCCTATAAATAGTTGATTTTAAATAACTAATAATGTCACTTCCCATACTCCACTTTGGATTATTCTTTTTTTGAAATTGTGTATTTTTTTTAGAGGAATTCAAATCTATGCCTATTTTCTTCAAAGTTTGTACAAAAAGTTTTGAAACTCAACTAGAATGATGTTGTCCTCCTTTTTCTGTAAAAAAACTACAAAAGGAGAAAAATAAATATCCCACTTTGTGCTCAAGAAAGAGCTCCGATACTAAATTTTGTGTACTCAATAAATATAAAAATACAATATACAAGAGAAATCCTTATCTTCACAAAATAAACACAATCATTCACACAAAATGAACACAATAATCATAGATACAACACTAGAGGTAGGGTAACACCATATATTATTCCTTAAGGAAGGAATGCACTCCTCAAGAAGTGCTTGATACAATTTTGATTTTCTTCATCATATATCAATTACATTGATTCTACTTATTTATAGCACTATCTACCTCCTAGGAATGTTTTACTAGGTGGATCCTTCTAGTGTGCGTTCTTACATGTATTTCTTTCACACTAATACATGGGCCTTATTGACTAGAAATGTTCTCCATACATAGCCACCCAAATATGATTATTCCCCTTACATACCTCCCTAGATACCCCATATTACCCCCTAGGTATACCACATGCCATGCCACTTCACATGTTTCATCCTCGAAACATGGCAAGAAACCATACAATATGATTGGCTAAGTAATGTATCCAACTGGTACCAATCACAAGCATCCATCCATCCTAGTGAAA
Source organism: Picea mariana (assembly GCA_032191745.1). NCBI lineage: Eukaryota > Viridiplantae > Streptophyta > Pinopsida > Pinales > Pinaceae > Picea > Picea mariana. The sequence goes on along the minus strand of JASDQU010244130.1, from coordinate 23,550 downwards.
TGTGAGTATGGGGTCCAACTGCTTCCTTTCCTCCTTAATATGGATTCTGATGATTCCCTGCAGTGCTACTATGATATCTCCATTCATCGTTGTTATTCCTTCATGTGTCTCCATACTAGTTTCCTTTCTAGTTCCTTATAGATCCATAGTATGTTTGTTGTTTCTCATACCCTTTCCTTGATGAATATTGTTTCTTCGAGTGGTGGGGGTGACGATATAAAACAACCATAGCTATCAGTTCTTCTTCTTTTGATTATTCAACATGTGGTTCCTTGGAGACATTTATCTCCTTGGCTTCTCCTTTTTGTTTATGCCCTTTCTAGGGATTTTCTTAAGGTGTTTCTATAGGCTCTTCTTATGATTCAATTTTTTTTCTCTTTTGAATCTTACGTGTCATTAGGTACTAATTTTTATTTCCCAACAAGAACTTCCTCTACTTCCCCCTTGGGCCCTCCTTGTTTAGTACGAGAAATGTCCTTCAATGTAATTTTGTTTTTCTTGTACCATAGCTTCAAAAAACTACTTTTCACATTAATATTATTTGTACAAACTGAGTCCATTGAAGGATACCTAAAACCATGTCCACATCACCCATAACTAGAGCATGAAAATATCAATGCAACGTAAATTTATCCATGGTGATCTTCAAATATTTAAAAATTTGAAAATTTTCACCCTAAAATTGTGTTCTTTGAATATTAATTGTGGGTACTTGCAATCTTTTATCCAAATTAACATTGATGAAATTATGCTTGCAACTAGGTTTAATGGAAATAATGACCTTCTCTTGTTCAATACATCCATGAACCTGTAATATGAGGTTGTCGCATGAAATTAAATCCATAGCTCTCTTCTTTTCCTTCTTCAAAACATGAGACCATCTGTCTAAAACCAATTTTTCATATTGTTCATTTGAAAGTCCCATCACCTTCTCATAGTTAAGCAAATTCTACCAAATGGTTGCATCATCATTAAATTGAGGAGGGAGAGCTAGTCTCTAATACATTCCCGGTGAGGACTTATCCTCTTTTATGTACTCTTCAACACTAGGACCATTATCATTTTCTGTAAACTAAATCTTGCTTGCTATAACCCAAAAATAGAACTAGGGTTTTAAAGAAAAATCACTTACTTTCCAACAGATCTCCTTTATGTAGTTAGGGTTTGAGTTTGAAAAGATAAAATGACCAAAACTTATGTTATACTTCTCGAATTGGATATTATGACCCTAATTATGAAACAATGCCTCTTCTCTGGATCTATTGCCTCTGGTTTGATTGAAATCTATGCACTATGTCCAAATATATCCAATCTGCAAACTAGATGGCCATCACTGAAAAACCCTAAAAATAGTTGATTTTATATCACCAATAACTTCACTACCTGTACTCCATTTTAGTGATTTTTTTTTTAAATTGGGTATTTTTTGGAGAGGAATTCAGATATATGGCTCTTTTCTTCAAATTTTGTATAAAAAGTTAAAAAAATAGACCAAAATGTTGGTGTTCTTCTTTTTCTGTAAGAAATCCAGAAAAAAAAAGAGAAAAAAATATCCCACTTCATGCCCAAGAAAGGGATATGATACCAATTGTTATGTAATCAATCAATATGAAAATAAAATATAGAAGATAAATCATTAACTTCATAAAATAAACCAAATCGTTCACACAAAATGAACATGAGAATTGTAGATAAAACCCTTGAGGTAGGGTAACACCATATATTATTCCTTAAGGAAGAAATTCACTCCTTAAGCAACGCTTGATACAATTATAATATTCTTCACCATACATCCATTACATTGCTTTTACTTATTTGTACTATTATGTACCTCCTAGGAACATTCTAGTAGGTGGAACCTTCTAGTAAGACTTCTTACATTTATTGCTTTCACACTACTACATGGGTCATATTTACTAGAAATGGCCTCCATACATAGCCACCTAACTATTATTATTCCCCTTGGGTACCTCCCTAGGTACCCCATATAACCCCCCCAGGTATACTACACATGCACCTCTAAGGTTGAGGTAGTGGATAACACACCCTACACTAGAGAATCCATTCTTCTCACACTTAAGGATACTTTGGTTATAACTCAAAATAGAATGAAGCAACAACTAGAACAACACTGCTCTAAATTTTCTTTCACAGGAAGAGATCATGTGTTTCTTTTCCTTAAATCCTATAAACAAACATTACTCAAAGACAAAACGCCTTATAAATTAGCACCAAAGTTCTATGGACCTTATGATAACATTCAATGCATTTGGAAAGTGGTCTACAAGTTGGCTCTTTCAACCCACTCTGAGATACATCCATTATTTCATATGTCTTGTTTGAAGAAGGCCATGGGATCGAAGTGCAAGGTGCTAACTAGCTTACCAAAACTTTATGAAGAAGGCCCCATTTAGCTCAAACTGGACGTAGTATTGGATACTAGATACATCCAATTGTACTAGCACATGTTCTATGAAGTACTCATCCAATGGAAATATATGAAGCCTAAAGATACACATGGTAATGAACCTCGATTTTGCAACAATTTCCTCATATTCAGGCTTGAGGAGAATGTTGTTTTGAAGGAAGAGGGCATGTTAGGGTCCTACCCTAACCTCCCTACTTTAATCTACCTAGGATTTAGTCAATTGATGTATGCGGCCATCCTCTTTGAATAAGGCCCATTAGATAGTAGTGTATAGTTATTTGGTTTAAAAGGGTCCACTTTATAAGGCCCACTAGGAAATTGGTACACATTGGTGATGGGACAACGATCAATTAAGGTTTTTCTATTGAGAATATATCATTTAAGGTTTTTATATTGAGAATATATTTAAAGTGATAAGAGGAAATGGAATGTTTTATCATGTTTTGTTGTATCTGGATATTTTCTTAGTGAAAGATTGCTCGACCTTAAGAGGCAAGTGAACATTTATTTCCTTCTTTTGACTATCATAATACAAGGGAATATTTTTTGTATTCCATCTTATTATTTCTTTTGTCGGGTCTAATACAATTATATTCTCTAAATACCTAATCGTGTTTCAAGTTTAAGTTAAGAAATACTATAGTGTTATTTTATTGATTATATACCAAAGAAGAGTCAAGTAAGTGAGGCATTACACAACATCGACTACATTGTATCATGTAATCATGGGAACATTTAGTATGTATCAAAGGTAACTTATCCTACTTCCCCAAAGATCACACTTTCTACATGATGAGATATTCAATTCAAAATTTGGAAATGATTATCAAATATGTTAACTAATACTAGAACCTTTGTGAGAGTAATACTCTAGCACTTAGATCCTTAACTCCATATCTAAAAAAAATTAGATCACATACATATAGTTTTGATCCCCAATCAATCAATGAACTTTTCTCTAGCCCCAACCCCAACATTTAAAAAGATTACATGAGTGGAATTGATGATCAAGAATGACAACTAGTGAATATTTTTAAGCACATATGTCAACATTAATGTTGCAAATTTCCATTTTTCTTTGTTATGACAAGTAAAAACATAAGAATAAAAAAAAAAATGTGTAGGTTGGTGTGTCAAAAGCACAATATTGTCATGTGATGGCAACAATGTGGATGATCACAAATTATAAAATTAAAATCAGATCTCAACCACCTTTGAATGTGATTAGACTTTTTGGACTATTTCAATATTTTTTTGTCGCGGGTTTTCCATTGAGATGTGCATATGTTATGTACTCAATCAACATGAAAATAAAATATAGAAGATAAATCATTAACTTCATAAAATAAACCAAATCGTTCACACAAAATGAACACGAGAATTGTAGATAAAACCCTTGAGGTAGGGTAACACCACATATTATTCCTTAAGGAAGAAATGAACTCCTCAAGCAACACTTGATACAATTATAATATTCTTCACCATACATCCATTACATTTCTTTTACTTATTTGTAGTACTATGTACCTCCCACGAACATTCTAGTAGGTGGAACCTTCTAGTAAGACTTCTTACATTTATTTCTTTCACACTACTACATGGGTCATATTTACTAGAAACGGCCTCCATACATAGCCACCTAACTATTATTATTCCCCTTGGGTACCTCCCTAGGTACCCCATATAACCCCCCCATGTATACTACACATGCACCTCTAACGTTGAGGTAGTGGATAACACACTCTACACTAGAGAATCCATTCTTCTCACAATTAAGGATACTTTGCTTATAACTCAAAATAGAATGAAGCGGCAACTAGAACAACACTGGTCTAAATTTTCTTTTGCGGGAAGAGATCATGTGTTTCTTTTCCTTCAATCCTATAAACAAACATTACTCAAAGACAAAACACCTAATAAATTAGCACCAAAGTTCTATGGACCTTATGAGAACATTCAATGCATTTGGAAAGTGGTCTACAAGTTGGCTCTTTCAACCCACTCCGAGATTCATCCGTTATTTCATATGTCTTGTTTGAAGAAGGTCACGGGATCGAAGTACAAGGTGCTAACTAGCTTACCGAAACTTTATGAAGAAGACCCCATTTAGCTCAAACTAGACGTAGTATTGGATACTAGATAGGACCAATTGTACTAGCACATGTTCTATGAAGTACTTATCCAGTGGAAATATATGCAACCTGAGGATACACATGGTAACCAACCTTGATTTTGTAACAATTTCCTCATATTCAGGCTTGAGGAAAATGTTGTTTTGAAGGAAGAGGGCATGTTAGGGTACTACCCTAACCTCCCTACTTTAATCTACCTAGGATTTAGTCAATTGATGTATGCATCCATCCTCTTTGAATAAGGCCCATTAGATAGTAGTGTATAGTTATTTGGTTTAAAAGGGTCCACTTTAAAAGGCCCACTAGGAAATTGGTAGACATTGGTGATGGGACAACAATCAATTAAGGTTTTTCTATTGAGAATATATAATTTAGGGTTTTTATATTGAGAATATATTTAAAGTGATAAGAGACAATGGAATGTTTTATCATGTTTTGTTGTATCTGGAAATTTTTGTAGTGAAAGACTGCTCGACCTTAAGAGGCAAGTGAACATTTATTTCCTTCTTTTGACTATCATAATACAAGGGAATATTTTATGTATTCCATCTTATTATTTGTTTTGTTAGGTTTAATACGATTATATTTTCTAGATACCTAGTCGTGTTTCATGTTTAAGGGTTAAGGAACACTATAGTGTTATTTTATTGATCATATACCAAAGCAGAGTCAAGTGAGTGAGGCATTGCACAACATCAACTACATTGACTACATTGTATCATGTGATCATGAAAACATTGAATATGTATCAATGGTAACTTATCCTACCTCCCCAAAGGTCACACTTTCTATATGATGGAATATTCAACTCAAAATTTGGAAATGATTATCAAATATGTTAACTAATACTAAAACCTTTGTGAGAGTAATACTCTAGCACTTAGATCCTTAACTCCATATCTAAAAAAATAACCTCACATACATATAGTTTTGATCCCTAATCAATTAATGAACTTTTCTCTAGCCCCAACCCCAACATTTAAAAAGATTGCATGAGTGGAATTGATGATGAGGAATGACAACTAGTGAATATTTTTAAGCACATATGTCAACATAAATGTTGCAAATTTCCATTTTTCTCAAGTAAAAACATAAGAATAAAAATAAAAATGTGTAGATTGGTGTGTCCAAAGAACAATATTGCCATGTGATGGCAACAATGTGATGATGGCAAATTATTAAATTAAAATCAATGCGAACTCAACCACCTTTGAATATGATTAGACTTTTTGGACTATTTCAATAATTTTTTTGTCATTCAATCTTAAGTGGGTTCTCCATTGAGATTTGCAGGAATCTTACGTTTCTTTTACATTAAGAAAATAAAACATACCTGTAACGAATACGCACGCAATATCTATATAGTAACCTATACCTCGTGCAGTATCCCGCCGATCTTATTGGCCAATCAACAGCTATGGAGAATTTTATCATTCAAAGATTACTTAACTTTTAAGTTTCCAAAAGAAGATTTGCCTTAGAATGCTTAACTTTTAAGTTTCTGAAGCAGATTTTCAGTAGAAAAATGAAGTATGTTGTGATATATCGATGTGATAAGCAGTTCGAGGACTGAAAACAAGAAAAGATGAATGGAAACAGTGCCAGTGTTATAATTCAGCATGTAGTTAGCAAACAGTTCTGCTCTACTTCAGAAACACAATTCATTGTGAGGAAGAGGCCGTGTGTTGTGAATAGCGGCGGCTTTGTGGTCACGAATTGTGGAGGCAACGAAGTATTCAGAGTGAAGGGATGCGGTTCAATGTTTAAAAACCGAGCTGTTCTGAAAGACGGCGAAGGGAAGCCTATACTCGTCATGGAACGCAAGGTTATATGACTGGAAGAGACAAATCGTTTTTTAGAAATCGATAATGATAATGAAAATAATAACAGTAGCATTGTTGGATGTATGTATGGATTTTCCAGGTTGGCGTGGTGCAGGTTTTCTGCTTTCAAACGCAATGGAAAGGCATCGTTCCCGACGAGATAGATGAGCACGACAAACCCATTTTTAAGGTCATCGCTTCTGCCGTTAATTGTTGCCAGAAGAACCCCATTAAGGTCTCCCTCACTAATTCAGACAAGAATAAAATGGGGTGGGACTACAAGATTGTGGGTAGTTTCACTGAACGAGATTGTGGCGTCTACGATCACTCCGGTGCAATTGCTGCAGAGGTAGTCCCATTATCCTTCTCTCTCTTTCTGCTTAGTCAGCTAAATGACCCAAATATTAAATGTTGTGCAGGTGTTTGTGAATACTGCACTAAAGGATGTGAAGGACATATACAGCGTTGCAGTGCGACCAGGAGTTGATCAAGCATTCGTTTTTGGGCTGGTTGCTATTCTTGACAAACTCAGTGAAGAAGCTACTGAGAGTATTAACATATACTCCTCGAAACAAACTGTAGATAAGGAATAATCGGTTCTAAAGCTGCTGGCATTTAATCGAACATCCGTAGCCATTCCTGAGTAGGCAGTGTTCTGATTTTTACATCAATGTAATGCTCTTCAAAGTTGTTGCCCTGGAATTATCTGTTGTAAATGCAAATAAAGCAGAGTTTGATGGAAATTGGGATAAAAAATATGGTGAAATATGCGAGTACGATTTTAGCAGTTGAGGTTTTGTAGATATCGATTGCAATGGAAAAGGAAAATGCTTTGGGCAAAAATACAATACAAATCTTTGTTTCGAAATTTACGTGCTTTGATGCCATTTTGGTTATTTCAATTTCCAAACAATGTACAGTGTCCCTTCAATTGTCTAAATCATCATTGTTTCTAAAAATCCGCTCATTTCAAAGATGAAAGAAATAGGTCTGTAGAGAAGATTACCATCGCCAATTAATCGAAAAACAAACTTGTTATGGAAGCAGAGGCCATAAAAACTCTCAAGCTTATATTTGTCACAAATTTCATTCTGGTGGTTAAGAATTCTTTAGAAATGGAGATGATGATTGTTAGGCAGCTTAACATAACAAGATTCTAATAACGAAGAATACAAAACCAAGATTAAACCAAAAACATCAATCACACAATTGACACAGTGATTTATGTGGAAAAAAAATACGAAAAAAACTACTCATGGCAATGATAATCGGTATTTTTATTATTCAAGTAAGAATTACAATAGCAAGCATATTCATACAACCATCATCTCCTCTCATACACGCAACACCTAGGTATTGCTTCTTTCACTTCTATGGGTATGCTCGTATATATAACATCTATCACACAAACTGATCATAAATAGATCACATAGATACACAATTTGTTTACTGAAGAGTGCATGCACAATCTAATATAGTTGCATGTGCATGTGACCGCATGGGATATTTGTTGACATGTTTCCAACAATCTCCACCTTGACAACAATTTACTTGATATATTATGTCCAAATTTATTCATCGTCTTTCCTGCAAGCCAAGAGAAGCCAAACACCATCACAGCTCCGCAACTTTTTTAACATTATTCTTATGTGAACATGCCTGCACAATTCGCTCATGTATGGATAATTCTTCCTCCATCAGTGACCTGTCTAATAAACCAGTCTAATAAACCAATGCACTTGTCCCATTTTGATACGCTTGACGTTTAGTCAAATGCACAACACTTTGACCACCATAGAACACCACATTTGTACCTGTCCAAACTTACCCAATAGATTCTTGCATTCTTGCAAGACATAACCTGAGGTAGGCCTCCTCTTGTCCAAATCTCATGAATCATAACCAGAGACTAAATCCTCTTGTCCAAATCTCATGAATCATAACCACAGACTAAATCACTATTTGAAGAACCCATTTCCATGCTCTTCACCTTGTTTTTCCATGTGTCTACTAAAAACACCAACTACATGTGAAATGTTGATCATTTCTCATCGCAATCATCAAACTTCCTACTAGCATATAATACTCGAGAAATATAACCCTTTTTTTCTTCATAAGTTAGGACATAAACCTGAAGAAAACTTACAATGGTTACCAGTTTCACATTATTTGTTCTTCATAAGTTAGGACATAAACCTGAAGAAAACTTACAATGGTTACCAGTTTCACATTATTCATACCGAATTTCCTCAGTATCTTCAACACATATTTTTGTTGTGATAACCAAGCTTACCATATTTCATGTCTCTATGTATTTCCACACCCAAGATTTATTTTGTTTCTCTCAGATCCTTCATAACAAATGTCCTAACCAACTGAGCCAACGTGTTGATGTCAACCATGCTTGTGCTTGCAACAAGCATAATATATAACACCAAGATAATGAATATACCATAAACACAATGGTTATACTCACTTCTTGTAAAATTTGGCTCACCATAAAGGAATCAAACATCTTGTACCATTTTCCTGACATGCTTTAGGCCATACAATGATTCTTGAATTTGCAAACAAATATAATGTTGCGATTCTGAACTAACCGTCCTGGTTGTTTCAAATACATCCGCTTATCCAAAAAAAATCCATGTAAAAGAGTTTTAACATCTAGTTGTACTAACACAACTAGTGCTAACACAACATGAACTAGAAATAAGCTTTTAACAACTCGTGAAAAACTTTCATGGAAGTCACTACCTTTCAAATACCCTTCTACTACAAGTCATGCTTTGAACCTTTCATCTTTTATAAAAGGAGATTCATCAAACACTGCATCTTTGTCCATGATGATTCTGTGGGTAGTAGGATCTCACAGTGTGCATCCCTTAACATCATCACCATATCAAAGATATACCTGTTTGATCTGGGTGTTACTTATAATGTTGATAAAAACATAAGCACCACAACCAAATAATTTCACATTTGAGTAATTACCAGATTATATGTTCATACCTCTTTTGGAATCTTCGAGTCTTTTGTAAGTGATGGTGACCGAGTTACCAAATAGCTCAATCGTTTTTTACCACAACTATTGTTGCAACTTGGTATTATTGAACATGTCTATTCGATCCCAACTTCCTTGCAATACTTTTCAAGTTCCATGGATATTAACTTGCCTTCATCATATATTCTCAAACACTTGATTGACCTGCCAACATATCAACCTTTCTACAGACCCACCTTTATAACCTAGACACATTGTTCCACCTCGAACTTTGCATTCTAATAACTTTGACCAAATCCGACCAAGTCTACCAAGTAAGCCTTCACCGCTTACGTGTAGGCCCATTTACAATGGAGTTCGCCAAGCCTTTTATAGGCTTTATTACATGCAATCCATGGACACAATACCATGGGATACCCGAAAAACCACCTTCTTTGACCTAGAAAATCATATTTAACTCATTAACTCTTTCACAGAGTCAAGGTTAACCCAACACACATGGCCCCCAACATATTTAATCTACCAAAGTCTATGTCTAAACTTTTCATAGCTGACCTGATAAACTAGGGGTATGCATGCCTATCCAGGTCTTACAGACATATGCCCATTTACATGCAATCAATAATTTTTACAAATCCAAAGTAAATACATTTTTAAAAATCGTTGTATGTATGTTGCATTTTTCAGGTTGGCGTGGTGCAGGTTTTCTGCTTTCAAACTCAATGGAAAGGCTTCGTTCGCGACGAGATAGATGAGCACGACAAACCCATTTTTAAGGTCACCGCTTCGGCCGTTAGTTGTTGCCAGAAGAATCCCATTAAGGTCTCCCTCACTAATTCAGACAAGAATAAAACGGGGTGGGACTACAAGATTGTGGGTAGTTTCACTTAACGAGATTGTGGCGTCTACGATCACTCCGGTGCAATTGCTGCAGAGGTAGTCCCATTATCCTTCTCTCTATTTCCGCTTAGTCAGCTAAATGACCCAAATATTAAATGTTGTGCAGGTGTTTGTGAATACTGCACTAAAGGATATGAAGGACATATACAGCATTGCAGTGCGACCAGGAGTTGATCAAGCATTCGTTTTTGGGCTGGCTGCTATTCTTGCCAAACTCAGTGAAGAAGATCATGGCTACTGAGAGTATTAACATATACTCCTCGAAACAAACTGTAGAGAAGGAATACTCGGTTCTAAAGCTGCTGGCATTTAACCTAACATCTGTAGCCATTCCCGAGTAGGCAGTGTTCTGATTTTTACATCCATGTAATGAGATTCAAAGTTCTTGCCCTGGATTTATCTGTTGTAATGCAAATAAAGCAGAGTTTGATGGAAATTGGGATAAAAGAATATGGTGAAATATGTGAGTACGGTTTTAGCAGTCGAAGTTTTGTAGATATGGATTGCAAAGAAAAGGAAAAAATGCTTTGGGCGAAAAAATAATACAAATCTTTGTTTCGAAATTTACGTGCTTTGATGCCATTTTGGTTATTTCAAGCGTCCCTTCAATTGTCCAAATCCATCATTGTATAAAAAAATCCGCTCATTTCTAAGATGAAATAAATAGGCCTGTAGAGAAGATTATATAGTCGCCAATTAATCTAAAAACAAACTTCTTGTTTGGGATTTGGTGATAACCAATTCCTTCAATGATGGAGTTGGATCTTATTATTTTGGGTTGGTTACAACCAAATAGACTATGTTGATTACATTTATTATTCAGTTTCTTGTAAATGTATATAAATACATGTAATGTAGTAGAGGCAAAAATTATTGACTGTGAGACACTGAGTGTAGGAGAGACTTGCAAATATAATGTAATCTCCATAATCTGAGCAAGGGAAATAGCTGCAAAGCAGTTAGTCCCTGCCTTAAAATTATGTTTACTTGTTGTAAAAAACTTTTGGATAAAAACTGTGTGAAGTTTTTGAAACGTCCAACCTTAGAGTGGATACTCCACCCATATTCAGGGATAAAAGACAAAAGAAAGTTGATATGATGTATGAGAGTGTTGGGGTAAATATAAATCAAATTATTAATATTAACTAAAGTTATTTTAATTTGTAATATTTATTTTTCCAAAATCAAACACACATTATTACAGTGTGAGTGGGTCTAATGGTTAAGAACATGTGTTTCCTCTTAAGAGGTCACAAGTTCAAATCCAAATATGTTTGTAACTTCCCTAAAATCTTTCCCTAAAATCTAAAATATGTTTGTAACTTCCCTAAAATCTATTGGGAGCAGGTTTTTTTTGGGGGGACTGGTCCCTGTGCAACATAGTATATATAAATATATGATGTTCACATATAAACATAATGTTGGTGGCAAAAAACTAAACTTCACAAATAACATGACATTGTTAATGCTATACTAGACAAGATGATATATAGATACTCCACAACAAAGCTAATTACTTTACAATTTCCAATTGAAATTCAACAAAAAAAAGCCACACTAACAAACTAAAATAAAAAATTACATTTCAATTTTATAATTTTAATTCATAAAATAATTGTTCCTAACTTTTTTACATGCTTAATAAATACAATTTTATAATTTTAATTCATAAAAAAAATTGTACCTAACTTTTTAAAATGCTTAATAAATACATGTATGGTGGAAAGAAAGCAAACAAATGTATAGAAACCATTATTCAAATTAATGTTTTGTGTAACTTATTTAAAAGTGTGTTATAAAATGTAGACACTAAAACATGGATTAAATTTTAGAAGTAATCAAAACTTAGTTTTTGAATTTCTATATAAAAAATGAACTTTTTATCTATATTTTTTTAATAATATTAAAATAATTGAAAATACTTAAATATATTAACAACAATCAATTAAACTAACTCTTTAAATGAACAATCAATTTTTTAATTTATCACTCTTTTTTATAGATATATATAAAAAAACTCTTGTTATATGTATATATAAACATTTGCAAACAAAGATTTTAATAATAAACTATACAAATAAAATGCACATTTAATATTGTATTATTTTATGTTTTTTAAAAATGTAATTGTATCATTTAAAATAATTTTTATTTTATATTTTTTATTATTATATAAAATAATATAGTATTATATGCTAAATATATTTTAGAAATTATTTTGCTTTTTTGTAATCTTTTCTTTTTGTTGTTAGGATATTGTATAAATACTTATTTTTTACTATCAAATATTCTTTAAGACTATTCCTTATATTTAGTAAATGATTTATTAAAAAAAATTCCATGATCTTAACAAAAAGTTTAGCAAAGGATTTTCATACTACTTGTAAAGAGAAATATATATTATATACTTATGTATTAACACATATATACAATATTAATTATTATTTTACCAAGATAAATATTATTTGCTAAATTTTATATATTATATTATAATTATTAATTTATTGTTTAAAACTTACATTAAAAAACATTAATAACTACTTTATATAATATGAATTTTCTATTTATTATATTAAAATAAACATCTTATTATTTAAAACTTAGACCTAAAAAAACATGAATAACCATTGCATAAAGTATTTAATTCATAAATATTTTATTGACAAATATTGACAAGTATGAGATTATGAGATTGATAAATATTTTATTGACAAATTGAAGAGATTTAGAACTTGAATTGTATCAAGAAATTTTTGATTGACTAGTGAAAGTATTATGGAAAAAATCAACCAAAATCAAATGAGTGTGGAAAAAATCAACCAAGATCAAATGCATACTCTTAAGTAAATTAAATGGGAATGCAAGTAATGGAGTTTGTGGGTGCCCAGGCTTGCTAACACCTCCTTAAAAACAATCCTTCAATTACAAGTGACGAAGGTAAATAAAATTTCGAGTTGAAGGCTTGGTTTTTGGTTGACAAACATTTTTAATAGTATTATAAAAAAAGCCTCAGTCCTAACTTTTATAAGAGTTTTATGAACCATATAAGAGTTTTAATGGCAACAATTTTTTATTTTTTTTAAATCTAACCCATGTCCTATGCAACTTTTACAAGAAGAAACTGAGTCGTCTTCAGAGTAAACAATCTCACATACTACTAAACCAATTTTTTAAATGGAAAGAAAACATAAATTAGATTTATATTTGTAATGTGTATGTGAGCTTATGTCGTACAAAGTTCAACCCCTATTTAAACTTGGCTGAAACTTTCTCAAAATATTGGATACTCTGTAAAATTAATAGAAATTAATAATAATTTAATCTTTGATTTTTAATTCAATCCCAAGAAAATCAGAAAATCAATTTTATATGTTTTAAATTTTATAAAAGGAAATACTAACTATGTTTTAGTTTAAAAAAATTCCAACAAAGTCTATTCTAAGAGTCAAAATAAAACAAAGAGATATAAAACAAGGAGATAATAATCAAGATAATAATTACTGAATCGCCTTCCTTATTTTTAACATAAAAGATTTTAGAATATCAAAGATTTTAAACATATTTAACATAAAAAAAAATTATCAAACATATTTAACATAAAAAAATTTAAAAGATCAAAGATTTTAAACATATTTAACATAAAAGATTTTGAAATGTCATGTGCCAATATCTAGATTTTCTACTTTTGTTTATTAAAAAGAACAACATAAAATATTTTAAAGTATATCTGCCAATATCTAGACAGATTTTCTACTTTAAAGCTTACTAATTAGCACGAATAATTTCAATATTTTAACAATCAAATCAAGTGTAATAGAATCCCACACATGCAGCACCTGCCACCACCAAACATTGTCCTCCTCGAAACGTCACGGCCGCCGCCTCAAGTACAATGTATTGGTGTATTGGGAATTGGAAGAAAAATAACCTTTCAATTGTCATGGTGGAGTCAAGCTGCTGCCATATTATCTTTGCCGATTTAAGAATACAATTTCAATGGATTTATTCTTTAATTTTAAAGACTTTCTAGTTGCTTCCCTTGCAAGTATACGGAATGAAGAGGAAACATAATTTCACGGAATGAAGAAGAAACATATGTTCATTCCTGAATCCAAATCAATACTGAAATTGAGTCTAAGAGTGTGACTGTTATATCGACGGAAATATTGGCAATTCTGTTTGCTGATTAGGTAGGTATGTTGTGCATTATTTTTTAAATTTGTTCACCTTAGAGAGGTTACATAGACACAGATTCATATAACTCTTTCAACCTTGGATATATTAAATAACTATTTTTTTCCAATTTACTGTCTACAGAATAATGATATAATGATATGAAAGGAACGAAGTTGTAAACAAATAAATACTCTCATCTTGTTTTCCTCAGAAGTTTCGGGGCATTTGCAGCAGGGAGTCTTGATATTGTTCTCGGATTATACTACGTCCCTTCTACTTTCCCACCCGCTCACCCAAAAGCACACTGTAATCTCTAAATACCTCTGTTTATCATGGACTGCAACAATATTCAACAATGCTTTTCAGATGCACTCACATCGATTTTTTTGTTGCAGATGGAAATTTGGTGGCACTGGCGAAAAAATGACTCCATTGAGACATGTATAATGGATAATCTTTGCCAACAAATAAAAACTGTGTGAATAGTAATATCATCAAGTTCTCATTAATTTCAACATGCCAGTTCGATTTTTCTGCATATGGAAACTTGGGTGTGAATAGTACTAAAGATTGTATTTCGATCGATCTATGAGTTCATTAATTTCATTAATTTTTCTACCTATCAGTTCGATTTTCTGGTTGCAGATGGAGATTTGGTGGCACCGCGGTAATATTTATTTGATTACCTATTTCAAAAGGTTGGTTTAAGAAGGCAGGAATGCACAGCTCTAATCCGTACCAGTGATTTAAGATCTGCAGTATCCACTTGATTTATTATCCGCTTGTCATCACCACCATAGTTCTCGTGTAGTGTTTGGGATTGATGTGATGTACTTACAAGTGTTTAATGCAAATGCTATGTGGTGAACTTATATTGGTCTTTATGATTATTAATTTATATTTTTGGTGATTATATTATGGACAAGCTCTTTTGGTACCTTAATTGCGGCGTGGGCACAAATACCAAGGCGGAGATCCTGGGTTTGGGTTTGTGGGCGATCTTTATCTTGGCTTCTTTTTGGGTAATTGATAAAATCCAAATCTTGGGGGATTTGAAAGTCATTATCGATTGGATGAACCATAAGAGTAAATTGCAAGTGGTGAACTTAGATGGCTGGAAATAAAAAATTAAAGAATTTTCTCTTCATTTTAAGGATCTTAATTTTCAGCATATATACCGGTAGCATAATAAAGAGGCGGACACCCTGTCAAAGCGGGCTTTAAAGGAGCTAAAAGGCAGGCTGTCAATCTATCACTGGCAAAATGGGAAAGAAAGCTAGCATACCCATCTAAATATCTTTAAAAACTGAGTATTGTAAATGGCTCGGAAAGAATTTAGATGGTCGGAAATCTGCTGTTTTATTCATTTATTGTTCCTCCCAGCAATGATTTCTCACAACATATCAGTTGATTTAGTGTTTGTTATCGAGAGACCAGCTCCTTAGTGAGCTGAACATTTCTGTTTTTTCACATTAGTCAATGGCTGCTCTATATCTGTTTCGTTTTTTGGATAGAAACAGTATATGTAAAACATCTTATATTTATATAATATGGAGATAATTTTCTTAGGGAAAAAGCTCTTTTGGTACAGAAAATATTTTTAAATTCAGAAAGGAAAGAAAGAGCATTAAATAAGTCTAGGACGAAGATTTAAGTAACAATACAACCCATCACATCTAAAAACAGATGTAAGGACAAATGGCAATTTTGTAAATTTTTTTATTTTTTGTTTTTTAATTTTAATTTTTCTTCTGACAATTTCACATCCAAACAGGGATAAATAGTTATTTCATTATTTTCAACCAATCATAAAATAGATTTTTAAATATTAAATATTAAAAACTTAATTTATATTTTTCAAAATATTCAATTTAATACACAAATATCATAAAACATTTCAAAACATTATAAAAAAATTTCATTGAAACAAAAAAGTCAAAACAATTTGATCGAAAATCATGATTGATTCATTATTTATACTTTTGAATTCTATTTCTTATAATAATGTTGAGCATATATTACTATTGAATAAATATAAATACGGATATACCATTTGTAAAGGTTCATATTTAAATTTAATCAGGGTTAATGGATAGATTGTGAACTTCTCATGTAGTTGCCATGGTATTATACTTTTGACTTGTTGCCTGCGCTTTCAAATCCATGATAATAGTTTTGTTTGTATCTAATAATTATAATACTTTTCATCCAAGCTTTAAAATATTGAATGAAAATGACGCTGCTAAGAAACTTGAAGGGTTAGTGTGCATACTGTAAACATATTTTCGCTAGAGATGGGATTGATTTAAAAGCCACTGAAGGTTGATTATTACGCAATCTCCGTGCCTTGTGAAGTCTGGCTTCCTAATTTGAGATAGAGTCAAAAAGTTTGTGCGATTAGGTTAGATTTGCAGGAATCTTACGTTTCTTTTACATTTAAAAAATAAAATATATCTGTAACCAATATGCACGCAATATCTATATAGTAATCTATACCTCGTGCAGTATCCCGCCGATCTCATTGGCCAATTAACAACTATGGAGAATTTTATCATTCAAAGATTACTTAACTTTTAAGTTTCTAAAGATTGCCTTAGATTGCTTAGCTTTTAAGTTTCTGAAGCAGATTTTCAGTAGAAAAATGAAGTAGGTTGGACTCT
>JASDQU010244128.1:61662-86487 GCA_032191745.1 Picea mariana | reverse complement strand
ATATTTAATATTGAATTTAATTTACTTCAGCGACATAGCTTCTCATAACTAATTTCCTAAATGAAAATTAGATGATTTTTTTTATGTAAGAGTATGTTGAAAGACTTATTTATTAAATGAAAATTAATGTAAAATATATATTTAAACTTTTGAGATAAATACTTTTAACATTAAAATATTAAGTTTTTTTTTGTATTGTTGTCTTTTTAATTAATTAATTTATTATTGTAATATTTGTGTATAAGGATAATATGTATTATTACAGTGAAGGTGTTATTTAAGGGGAGGTTATTGTATAAGAACTTGACACATGTTTATTTTTGCAATCACAAATCTTCTCTTAACACGTGTATTCTTTTCCACCGACTTCAAACCTCTTCTGCCAATATGGGCCACTCAGTTCTCATGCAGATGACTTTCTAGATAATGAAACTTTGATGGATAGAGTTTGATGAATGGTCATTCCCTTATACTGCAACTCGGTCATATTTGAAAAAAAATCATTCGAAGAGCCCAACATCTTGCCCGATAGGTAGTGCGTTGTGGCACTTCTCTCTGGTCTCATATGAATAATTAGTGTGCGGTTTTATCTTATGACTTCTGTCATTTGCGGTCATTGAAGACATTAGTGTTATTGGTTGTTCAAAATGAAAGTCCATGTTAGATTCCTTCGGGAATTTAACAAACCTTGAACACATAGATTTGTCTTACTCAAATTTGCAGATGCTCCGAAACTACTTTGAAAATTTAATTTGACTTAAATATCATGATCTGTAATACTGATCTGATTTAACCATCTTCATCGAAACTCTTGGAGATATCAACACCCTTGAACATGTGTACCTATGTCACTCTGAAAGAATTGAAGTATTTCCCTCCCAAGTAACACAACAATGCTACGAAAAAGAATTTATAATTTATGGCTGCAACTTTAAAGGAATAGTCAAGCACCATTGGAAACCTAAGGTATTTGGAGCTTTTGGTATTAGAATCCCTTTTCTGGAAATGTTGTCATGTTCACTCTGTGACTTCAGGAAGTTGAGGGAATTGAGTCTCTTCAATTGCAACGATTTTAAATGGCTTCCCAAGATCGTTGCACTGTTGTATCAGTTGACTAAGTTGGCAGTAGTTAGAGGTCCATTACAGGAACTGCCCTTTATAAATGTTGAAGGAGAAATATAAACATTAGCAAAGTCCAGAGGGGGGAAAAAGTTGTATTTTTCCATTAACGAAGACTCAGAACTGTATTTTTCTTTCACTAAATAATTCAAAGTAATAAACATAGAAATATGGTTGGAAGGCAAGGATGAATCAACTCTTCGTGGTGTTTTTCCCAACCTTCATCATCTCTTCATCGGGTTTTGAAGTGATCTAGTGGATGTCAAAACATTTCCAAATACACTTCTAAAACTGCAATTGTTTGGTTGTTCTAGTTTGAGGAAAATAAAATGGTCATGTGATCTTCCAAAACTTCAAACATTGTACATCAACCAGTCCAGAGAAGTGGAGGAGCTGCCAAGTATTGAAAGATTGGTCTCATTGGAGGATTTTAGGGCATCTAAATGTATGAATATGAAAATCATATGAGGCTTGGCACAGTTGTAAAAGCTCCAACTACTAGATGGTAGCTGGTGTGATGAAATAGAATAGTTGGAAGGTGATGAACATTTGAGGTCGTCGATGAAGTTAGATGCCTCTGGCTATCCAAAACCATGCATGGGTTGTGGGGATCTATTGGAGTAGTTGTCCCATTGATTAAATGAAGAAGGTATGTTATCATATTAAGAAAATAAAAGAAGGTCTTGCAAATTGTTTTTACTAATTATAGTCAAAGCCACAGTCCCCACTGAGAAACATATGTGTCTATTTTATGGGAGAATTAATTCAACAAGATTCACAAGGTCATTACATCCTTGGGATTTTGGTCAAAATGTGTAAAGTTTTGGAAACTTTTGAGAAATTTTATCTGTGTTTCTTTGTTTGGTATTGAAATTGAGGAGCTTCAACATTTTTGAGAAAATCTTGTATTCGGTGTTATAGGTGGTATTGAAATTGAAGAGATACAAAGTTATTGTGAAAATATTGTATTCAGTGTGATAGCTTATCACTGTTGTAAGTATCTAAACTCTTTTTAACCCATGTGTTAGAGTTAATAATTGTAAAATCATGCCTTCAACATATGTATTCATAGGTGGTCTTAGATGATTAATTAATTAGTGTCAGACTTGCAACAATATCCCTATTTTTTATGTTTTTATTCTAGGGAAAATATTGTTAAGACATACATTAAACTTAGAAATTTTCAATATATCTCAACTTAGAGAAAATATAAAACTTGGGACTTTGACACATTTTAGGGATATAGTTTGTGACATCACCCCCAAAAATAAAGAAAGTAAAAAAATATTTTTAGAATTTAAATTGCTGGAAATTTATTTACGTTTTTAGTAAATTCGAAATTGGAAAACTTTTGCCATTGATGGCAGTTCCGAATTTCGAATTTTATGAATTGTAATAAATGATTTTGACTGTTTGGTAGAGATCTGATTTGTCCCAACTAGATATTAGACAATGACACTGGTTAAAAAATAGAATATTTCATATTTATTGTAGGAAGACAAATGGAAAAGCCATGTTACAAGTAGCTGACCATGACTCCATGAGTGGGAAACATGTTGGAACTACCCCTAGGCTAAGTTTTACAAGTGGAAAATTAGTGATTTGGCCATTGGCAGCCCCTTAAAATCAGTGATTTAGGAAGTTGCGAAAATTCCCAAGGAAGGGAAAAGACCTAGGCAAGTTACAAATAGGCATATGCAAGGAGGCAGGATGCTACTGAGTATGATGGGAAAAGAGTCTATTTTGTTTTTTCTTTTCACTTGTTGTTATGAATACTGGGAGGGTGTGAGGCAAGGTGGAAAGGTGACTGAAGCAAAGGACATTGTTGCAGAGGGAGTTCCAAGTTCTCCCTTATGGACTCAAGGTCAGGCTAGGGGGTGAATTGGGCAAGTAGTCGTGGCTGCTCGGTTCTATGGTTGGGAGGAACGTGGTTGTTCCCTTTGTTTTTCTCTACAAGTCTAGTTAACATATGTACCCTAAACTCTATCTGTCTGAAGGTCGTGCTTTGTTTGTTGTACTGAAATTACTGTTTGTGTTATCATTATACAGAATAAAGTTCTAGTAGTTGTTTGAGTAATCGTGTAATTGTTGTAAATCTTTTTTGTACTTAATATTCAGTATTCTACCCCCCTAGGGAACGAAATTGGTAAATGTTAATGAGTTTCTTAATGTTGGTATACATGCAAGATCCTAGACAAAGGTTGTTCGAAAATTCAGTGAGTAATCTATAGGATTTAAATACAAAATTGTTTCTGGAATCAATTGTTTTGAGTGAACAGAATCATTGTACAGATATATAGAGGTATATCAAACTTTAAACGGAGTAGAAGGAATGAGCAGAGCTATTGTATGTGTCTATATGTTATATATATATATATATATCAAATATGAACAAGATCGAATAGTCAAACATAACTATTGTATGCATACATCAAACTTGAAAACAAAACCTTTATTTGCGCTTCGAACTTTAATAGAGTGGAAGGAATGCACAATGCTTTTGTATGCATCTATATTTTTTATATAAAATATAAATAGAATTGAATAAGTCAAACAGAACTATTGTACGCATACATCAAACTTGCAATAGAACCATTATATGCACAGAATCGAATGGTCAAACAAAGCTATTGTATGTGTCTATTCATATACATCAAACTTGAAATAGAACCATTATATGAGTTTTGAACTTTAACAGAGTAGATGGAATGCACAACACTATTATATGCGGTTATAGGTTTGCATATATATATATCAACCATGGACGAAATCAAATAGCCAACGGAGCTAATATATGCGTCTATCAAACTTGAGAACCATTATATGCATTTCAAAACCTTAACAAAGTAGAAGGAACACACAGAGAAAATTTTATGCAACTATATGTGTATATATTAAACTTGAACAGAAGTCGTTATATGCGTCTTTAGATTGTAACAGAGTAGAATGAATAGACAGAGCTATTCCCTATGCATCTAAATATTTATAAATCAAATTCGAACCATGTAGATATGTGTATGTTTTAAACGTTAACAGGGACGAATGAATGAAACAGAGCTAAATGTATACGTATATATATATATTTCAACAGAGTTAAATATATGCACGAATAAAATGACTATGGGCATATGACTGTTCAAACTGTAAACCAAATCCATTTTACAATCGAAAACAAATGCATATGAATACGCAGAGTTGAAATTGGCGAGACCTCTAGAAAATGATTTCAGTTGGGGGGTAAACAACCCTTTTGATAAAAGAAACAAGAATCTCTTACTTCTCGTTACATTTAAAACAGAATTGGGTTAAACAAAAATGTGTTTAAACCCTCAGTCAGCAGATATAGAGAATCAATGCTTGAACATAGGACCTCTTAACTTCCGAAAGAACAAACTATGAATAGAATTCGAGAAAACCTGATTTCAACAAGAGGAAGGAGTTTATTATTTAGAACCCGAGTACCTTGCCAGGCTGAGTGGAGGCTAGAACCCACGCTGAGAAGGGGCACACCTACATTCGAACAACAAAATAATACATTAGAAACTTATAGAGGAATAACATTATGCTATAAACTCAAGAAGGAAATAACGATGACCGTAGCCTACCGAATACTTAACTCAGGGCCGAAACGCCACACCCTCCTATTGCCATACTTTGTAATCAATCCATACGGAAGGGAGAAGAGTCTGAAAGCTCCTGGTGGGTACCCTCACAATAGTAAGAGCCCCACCATCAGTACATAGAAAAACCGAATGTCAAATATTCTTTTCCTTGACAAAATAAAAATGGTTGTGCGAAAATTACAAGCAAGAAATCATTTGAAAAGAAAACCCTCAACGAACAAGGAAAGGAAGGCAAGGAACGGCATCAAATTGATCTTAAAGAATAACCTAACATCACCTAGGAATACTACTCTGAATCACCCCAGTTACGGTTCCTAAGTATAGGTTAGTCAAGGATTAAACCAAGGTAATCCCACGGGACACACGCATCCTATGTATAGTTCCTAGTAGTAGAGGATCTGCGACCCAGGTATTACAGTAAGAAGAACCTTTTACTGTCACTACAAAAACAAAGGAAAAAATGGAATGCATAGACTCTATGAGGACAAGGTAAGTCTATAACCACAGTGAAGTAAACAAGAAACAACTTTTTCCTCCCTAGCTTCAACCGAACGTTAAACTCTGTTCAAATCCGAGATTTCGACAATCCCTTAGAGAAACTTACCAGGCATTATCGCCAACTGCACCAAGGGTTGCTCACAGAGGTTGTAGTCGCTTCCTGTGAAAGTTACAGAGCCTACCCTACAAAGGAGGAAGGGAGAAATGAAAACCTAAGAGGCACGATCATCATTCTTTACATCTTGTAACGTACAAGACCCTGCTCTAGGGCAAGATGGCGTATACAAATTGGAAGTAGTCGAAGGAAGAGACATTGGGTCTGTGGATTGTAGGACCCCTTTATTAAATCCTTGGAAGAGCTTTAAACACCTCCTAACATTGACATCTACCACCTTAAATGCAGGAGATATGAAGTAGACCAAAAACTATGACCATCCAAAGAACCAGTTGATTACCAACCCCGAAAATTATCATTTTCATTACTCTGGCCAATAGAAGAGAGTTAGTTAGGTTTGGATGTGTGTTGCGTTCGATTGGTTATGGGAGGGATGAACTATAACATAAAAAAATTGAACCATCAAAGGATATTTCTTGGAAAACCTCTCCAATACAGTTATTAACCACATTAAAGACCTTACCAATCACGACTTAAAGACTAACGTTGACATAGTTAGGTAGCGCTTGAGCCTTAATAAATCTGAGACATAGCTCTATGCACATAGTATGTTTTGATAAACAAAAAGGGACTATAATAAACCTTAGAATAAAGTACACGCACTGTAATAAACCTTATGATAAAGTAATTTTTGGACTTAATCGCCTTTCGAATTTTGTGAAAGATATTAAGCCAAGGGTTTTACTTAAGCCAAGTGTGTTAAGCCAGCATGTTATAAGGTCATGTAAATAAAACAAAGTGTAAGTATCTGGCTCACGAATGGGTCAAACAAAAACAAATAGCAAGTACATTACCAGAGAAAAAAAAATTATGAGAATTTTTAGGTTCATTACATATGGTATCAGAGTGAAAGTTACAACATTGGGCCTGAACAGGGCCACTGTAGAACTTTGTACATAATTGTTTTGTTTTTGTCTTCCCAAAAAACTAATAAATTGTATGGTTACAAACAGAAGACTTTCTCTATTTTGGTGAATAAGTATGGCATCTCGAGACAATGCACAAAATAGGATGGAAGAAAATCCACAACAAGGACCTCCTGGAGATACAAGGCAGAATAGTGATGAAATCTCACCCACAGAAGTATTGGAAACAATGAGGAATCTGATCTTCGAACTACATATCTTTAAAGCTGACAATGAAAAATTGAAGAAGGCACTGCATGAACAGCAGGAGATAAACGAAGTCCTGTTGCACAGTATAGTGACCAAGAAAATACCAAAAGACAACAATAACGATGAAGAAGTCAGCAAAAGAGCCTCCAAGAACTCAGGTATAGAAACAAAAAAAGGAGACAGTTCGTCTGAAGGAACACCGCTAGTTGAGGATGGAACAAAAACTGACAGAAAAAGAAAACAAGTGGACCACCTTAAAGGAGAATTTTAAAAAATAAAACCCACTATCTTTGAACGGGAATCCAGGATAGGAGAAGAAGCATAGGCATGGCTATTAGACATCAAAAAGTATTTTCAAATCTACAACTATTCCAGTAACATGAAGGTCAGGATGGGCATCTACAATCTGAAAGGGAAGGCAAGTATTTGGTGGCAAGATCTGAGGTTGTTCGAGGGACTAAAGGAGAAACAATTCGAATGGTCTGACTTTAAGAAGTATTTCAAGAAGCAGTACCTTTCTGAAAATTATTATGAAAGGAAGACAAAGTAATTTTACGAGTTACAACTCGGAAAGATGACGATGGAGGACCTTATAAACAAATTTCTAGATCTGCTAAGATTCGTACCATACATCCGAGAGGATAAAGTAAAAATTCAACGATTTCTAAGCTGTCTCCCACAGTCCTACAAGGAAAAAATTGAGTTTGACAACCCCAAATCCTTAAGTGAAGTATTCAAAAAAGTGTGAATGTGCTATGACCAGTACAAAGAGTGGGCAGAGTTTCCCAAGACCTAGAGGGATAAGAAACAAGATCGAATGAACCCACAGAAGAAGGGGTACCAACCAGCTTCTTATCGAAGTACCGCAAAGAGTTTTTCGAGAAAGGATTTTCACTCCAATCCTCCGAACACTCAAGGCAACAAAAGACCGACAAACCTGGGAACAAAGAGGTTTGGGGATAACTCCCATGAGACATTAAAGTGTTGGGAATGTGGAGAGACTCATCTCAGGAGAAACTGCCCCCATTTGAGTTCAACAAACAGAACTTTCGTTCATAACCTGCAAGAAGCCTCGACCATGGGAGACATAGGCAATAGCCTACATTGGATAAATGCTTCCATTGAGGGACGACAAGCTGACCACTAGTCCTCAGTGGTAGAAGTCGAAGGTAAAATTCACGACACTTGAATTTCTGTTTTAATTGACCCCGGGGCAACATTGAGTTATGTTACTCCGAAGGTGGTAGAGTCAAATAAACTTAAGAGGATGAAGCACGCAAAATCATGGCTCGTGCAACTAGCAACAGGTGCAAAAAGGAAAGTAATTGACTATATTCTAGATTTTGAGTTCAACCTAGATGGTCAAACTATAAGGACCGATCTGAAAATCCTACCATTAGGATCTTATGATATGATTATCGGGATGGACTGGTTGGAACGAAACAAGGCAATATTAAATTGTTATACAAATATACTTAGCTATAAGGATGATTCTGGCACCACTAGGACAGCCCAAGGTATACTAAAACTGGTATCAGTCAGACAAATGTCAGCGATGAAGCTAAAGAAATGTGTGAGAAAAGGATTTCAAGTTTATGCCATCCAAGTGACGAGCCTGGTAGAAAAGAAAAATAAGCCAAAGCTGGAAGACTTTGTTGTCCTGTGAGATTTCAGAGACATGTTTGTGGAAGAGATACCAGAATTACCCCCTAGAAGGGAAATAGATTTCTCCATAGATCTGTTACCCAGTTCTTCCCCTATCTCAAAGGTTCCTTACTGAATGAGTCTCCCAGAACTGACTGAATTAAAAATATAATTACATGAATTGTTGGATAAAGAGTATATCAGGCCAAGTGTCTCACCTTAGGGAGCACCAGTCCTCTTTGTGAAAAAGAAAGACGATACTCAAATATTATGTATCGACTATAGACAACTGAACAAGATGACTATCAAAAATAAGTACCCCTTACCAAGGATAAATGATTTGTTCGATCAAGTAGGAGGGGCCAAGATATTTTTAAAATTGGACTTACGATCCGGGTATCATCAAGTTTGGATAAAAGACGAGGACATAAACAAAAAAACATTTCAGACAAGATACGGACACTACGAGTTTGTAGTCGTACCTTTCAAACTCAATAATGTCCCAGCCACATTTATGTGCCTAATGAACAGTATTTTCAGTAAGTACTTGGACAAGTTCATGGTGGTATTCATCGATGATATCCTGGTCTATTCAAGGACAGAGAAGGAACATGAGGAAAACTTAAGAATAGTTCTACAAACGTTAAGGAAGCACAAACTGTACGCCAATTTCGACAAGTGTGACTTCTATCAAAAGGAAATACAATATCTCGGACATGTAATATTAGCATAGAGCATTTCCATAGACCTGAAAAAGACAAAATCCATTATGGAATGGACGATACCTAGAGATGTAGCAGATATACGGTCATTCATGGGAATCATCGGATATTACCATAGGTTTATAGATGGGTTCTCTAAGATAGCCTACCTGATCACATCATTACAAAAGAAAGGGACCATGTTTAACTGGTCAGAGAAATGTCAAGACAGCTTCAACAAACTAAAGGAATTATTGACCATGGAACCCATATTAAAAGCAGCAGACCTAGATAAAGACTTCACGGTATGTGTTGATGCAAGTAAATAAGGGCTAGGTTGTGTCTTAACTCAGGAAGGAAATGTTATTTGTTATGAGTCCCGGAAATTAAAAGAGCACGAGAGAAATTACATCATGCATGAATTAGAATTGGCAGCAGTAATACATGCCTTAAAGATGTGGCAACATTACATAATGGGCAGAAAATTCCTATTATTAACAGACAATAGCGGGGTAAAATATCTACTTAACCAACCATATCTTAATGCAAGGCAAGCAAGGTGGTTAGCCTTCTTAAGTGAATTCGACTTCAAAGTTAGGCATATCAAGGGCAAGGAAAACAAAGTAGAAGATGCATTAAGTAGAAGAATCCATGGGTTATTTGAGATGAACATTAGCAGAGCAGAAAGTGATCTGGAAGAAAGAATAAGGACGACATGTGTTGATGATGAAAACTATACCAAAATGATGGAAGAATTTTCAAATATTACCGCGAACTCAGATAATTCATATCTAAGTGCTGATGAGAAGGGATTGCTACGATTTAAGAACAAACTTTACATACCAGACTCAACAGGGTTAAAGATAACAATCTTGGAGGAAGTATATAAGAAGTTGTATTCTGGCCACCCGAGTTACCAAAAAACAATAACAGTACTTAGGAAACTATTTTATTTGCCTAATATGAAGGGTGAAACATCAGAATACTTGGCTAGGTGTCAAGATTGTCAGTAGGTTAAGGCCAAACACCAACATCCAGCCGACCTCTTACAGCCATTATCAGTACCAAAATGGAAATGGAAGACTATATCACTTGACTTTATAACAGGTTTGCCTAAAAATCAGAAACAGAATGACTCCATCATGGTGGTAATTAATAAACTCAGTAAGTCTGCACACTTTATTCCTGTAAGGTCTACTTTTAAAGCTATAATCATTGCTGGAATATTCATGAAAGAAATCTTTAGACTGCATGGCATTCCTAAAATGGTAATTTCAGATAGAGACGTAAAATTCACATCCACTTTTTGGAAGGAATTGTTTGCAAGGCTCAATACCAACTTAAATTTCAGCACAAGTTATCATCCACAAATGGATGGACAAACCAAGTCATAGAGGATATGCTCCACATGTACGTAAGAACAAAACCAAACAAGTGGGAGGATTATATACACTTGGTAGAATTTGCATATAAAAATGGGTATCAAACTTCATCAAAGTCGAGCCCTTTCGAGGTATTGTACGACAGAAAGTGTATGACTCCAATTAGTTGGGATAACCCGGCTGACAGACTCATGGTCAAACCAGAAATGCTCTAAGATATGGAGAACATGGTGAGAAAGGTGTAATGAAACTTGAAGGAAGCACAGGGCAGACAAAAGAGCTATGCAGATCTAAAAAAAAGACATTTAGAGTTTCAAGTGGGAGACCATGTATACTTGAAGGTCAAAGCACAGAAAAGATCATTGAAGCTGGGAAACTGTGCCAAATTGGCACCCAGGTTCTGTGGGCCCTTCGAGATACTAACTCAAATTGGACCCGTAGCATACCAACTTGCACTTCCAGCTAATCTAAGAATTCATAATGTTTTTCATGTTTCATTATTGAAAAAATATATTCATGACCCTACTCATATGATTGATTGGAACTTGGTGCAGGTGGAACCCGAAGGCGAGTTCTAGGTGGAACCCCTTTGCATTCGAGACTAGAGAGAAATAGTACTTCGGAACAGAGTTGTCGCTCAGGTAAAGGTGCAATGGAAGCACTTTAGTCCTGAGGAGGCCACTTGGGAGTTGGAAGGAGAATTGCAGAAATCTCATCCAATCCTGTTCCAGGAAAGGAACGAACATTGAGGACAGTGTTTTATTTAAGGGGGAAAGGATGTGACATCCCCCCAAAAAAATAAAGAAAATAAAATATTATTTTTAGAATTTAAATTGCTGGAAATTTATTTACGTTTTTAGTAAATATGAAATTGGAAATTTTTTTCCATTTATGGTAATTTCGAATTTCAAATTTTATGAATTGTAATAAATGATTTTGACTGTTGGGAAGATATCTGATTTGTCCCAACTAGATATTGGACAATGACACTTGTTAAAAAATAGCATATTTCATATTTATTGCAGGAAGACAAATGGAACAACCATGTTACAAGTAGATAACCATGACTCCATGAGTGGGGAACATGTTGGAACT
Source organism: Picea mariana (assembly GCA_032191745.1). Lineage (NCBI taxonomy): Eukaryota > Viridiplantae > Streptophyta > Pinopsida > Pinales > Pinaceae > Picea > Picea mariana. Next base: position 75,135 of record JASDQU010244128.1, on the reverse strand, counting down.
ACCCCTGGGCTGAGTTTTACAGGTGGAAAATTAGTGATTTGGCCATTGGCAGCCCCTGAAAATCAGGGATTTAGGAAGCTATGAAAATTCCCAAGGAAGGGAAAAGACCTAGGCAAGTTACAAATAGGCATATGCGAGGAGGCAAGACGTTGTTGTGTATGCTGGGAAAAGAGTATATTTTGTTTTTTCTTTTCACTTACTGTTATGAACACTGGGAGGGTGTGAGGCAAGGTGGAAAGGTGATTGAATCAAAGGACAATGTTGCAGAGGGAGTTCCAATTACGCCCTTATGGATTCATGGTTAGGCTAGGGGGTGAATCGGGCAAGTAGTCGTGGCTGCTCAGTTCTACGGTTGGGAGGAATGTGGTTGTTCCCTTTTTTTTTCTCTGCAAGTCTAGTTCAGATATGTACCCTAAACTCTATCTGTCTGAAGGTTGTGTTTTGTTTGTACTACTGAAATTACTGTTTGTGTTATCATTATACAAAAGAGAGTTCTAGTAGCTATTTGAATAATCGTGTAACTGCTGCAAATCTTTTATGTACTTAATATTCAACATTCTACTCCCCTGGGGAACAAAATTGGTTAGTGTTAATGAGTTTGTTAATGCTGGTATACATGCAAGATCCCAGACAAAGTTTGTTCAAAAATTGAGTGAGTAATCTATAGGATTTAAATACAAAACTATTTCTGGAATCAATTGTTTTGAGCAAACATAATCATTGTACCCATATATAGAGGTATATCAAACTTTAAATAGAGTAGAAGGAATGCGTAGAGCTATTGTATGCATCTATATGTTTATATATATATCAAATATGAACAAGATCGAATAGTCAAACAGAACTATTGTATGCATACATCAAACTTGAAAACGAAACCTTTATTTTCACTTTGAACTTTAAGAGAGTGGAAGGAATGCACAACGCATTTGTATGCGTCTATATGTTTATATATTTATATCAAATATAAACATAATCGAATAATTCAAATAGAACTATGGTATGCATACATCAAACTTGAAATAGAACCATCAAACTTGAACAAAAATCATTATATGCGTCTTCAGATTGTAATAGAGTAGATCGAACAGACAGAGTTATTCCCTATGCGTCTACATATTTATAAATCAAATTCAAACCATCCATATATATGTATGTTTTAAACATTAACAGGGACGAATGAACGAAATAGAGCTAAATGTATACGTATATATATTTCAAAAGAGTTAAATATATGCACGAATAAAACGACTATAGGCGTATGACTGTTCAAACTGTAAACCAGATCCATTTTACAATCGAAAACAAACGTATATGAATACATAGAGTTGAAATGGGCGAGACCTCTAGAAAATGATTTCAGTTGGGTGGTAAACAACCCTTTTGATAAAAATAAACAAGAATCTCTTACTTCATGTTACATTTAAAATAGAACTGGGTTAAACAAAAAAGTGTTTGAACCCTTAGTGAGAAGATACAGAGAATCAGTGCTTGAACAAAGGACCTCTTAACTTCCAAAAGAACAAACTACGAACATAATTCGAGAACACCGGATTTCAACAAGAGGAAGGGGTTTATTATTTGGAACCCAAGTACCTTGCCAGGCCGAGAGGAGGCTGGAACCCACGCTGGGAAGGGGCACACCTGCATTCGACCAACACAATAATACATTAGAAACTTATAGAAGAAAAACATTGTGCTATAAACTCAAGAAGGAAACAATGATGACCGTAGCCTACCAAATACTTAACTCAGGGCCGAAACGCCACATCCTCCTATTTCCATACTTCGTAATCAATCTAGATGGAAGGGACAAGAGTCTGGAAGCTCTTGGTGGGTACCCTCACAATAGTAATGGCCCCACCATCAGTACATAGAAAAATCGAATGACAAATATTCTTTTCCTTGACAAAATAAAAATGGTTGTGCGAAAATTACAAACAAGAAATCATTTGAAAAGAAAACCCTCAACGAACAAGGAAAGGAAGGAAAGGAAGGCAAGGAATGACATCACATTAACCTTAAGGAATAACATAACATCACCGAGGAATACTACTCTGAATCACCCCAGTTACAGTTCCTGAGTATAAGTTAGTCAAGGATTAAACCAGGGTAATCCCACGGGATACACGCATCCTATGTATAGTTCCCAGTAGTAGAGGGTCTGTGACCCAGGTATTACAGTAAGAAGAACCTTTTACTTTCACTACGAAAACAAAGGAAAAAAGGGAATGTGTAGACTCTGTGAGGACAAGGTAAGTCTATAACCATAGTGAAGTAACAGGAAACAACTTTTTCCTCCCCAGCTTCAACCAAACATTAAACTCTGTTCAAATCCTAGATTTCGACAGTCCCTTAGAAAAACTTACCAGGAATTACTCCCAACTACACCAAGGGTTTCTCATGGAGGTGGTAGTTGCTTCCTGTGAAAGTTGCAAAGCCTCCCCTACGAAGGCGCAAAGGAGAAATGAAAACCTAAGAGGCACGATCATCATTCTTTATAGCTTGTAACGTATAAGACCCTGCTCTAGGGCAAGTTGGCATATACAAATCTGAAGGAGTCAGAGGAAGAGACATCGGGCCTGCGGGTCATAGGAACCCTTTATTAAAGCCCTGACAGAGCTTTAAACACCTCCTAAAAGGCACATCCGCCACATTAAATGCAGGAGATACGAAGTAGACCAAAAACTATGATCGTCCAAAGAACCAGTTGATTACCAACCCTGAAAATTATCGTTTTCGTTACACTGGCCAGTGGAAGAGAGTTTGTTAGGTTCGGATGTGTGTCATGTTTGGTTGGTTATGGGAGGGAAAAACTGTAACATAACGAAATTGAACCATCAAAGGATATCGCTTGGAAAACCTCTCCAATACAGTTATTAACCACATTAAAGACCTTACCAGTCATGACTTAAAGACTGACGTTGACATAGTTAGGTAGTGCTTGAGCCTTAATAAATCTGAGACATAGCTCTATGCACATAGTACATTTTGATAAACGCAAAGGGACTATAATAAACCTTAGAATAAAGTACACACACTATAATAAACCTTATGATAAAGTAAGTTTTGGACTTAATTGCCTTTCAAATTTTGTGAAAGATATTAAGCCAAGGGTTTTACTTAAGCCAGGTGTGTTAAGCTAGCATGTTATAACATCATGTAAATAAAACAAAGTGTAAGTATTTGGTTCATGAGTGGGTCAAATGAAAACAAATAGAAAGTGCATTACCACAGAAAAAATAAATAAATAAATATGAGAATTTTTAGGTTCATTACATAGTTAATTCAATATATGGGGAAATACAAATTCATTTATTAATTTCTTAAGGAATGTGAGGACTCTATTTTTGGAATAAAATACGGTTTACGTGCGATAACAATGAGTAGCTATTTATTTAATTATTAATTTTGCATTGAGAGAAGTGTGTTTCCTTCTACAGTCTTGGTGTATTGCGGGTGATATATCGACTGGAGGTTTTTAAACTCATGCATATATTCTCTTCACAAGTTCGCACAAATAGCTAGCCTATCAAATATTGTAGTATAAGACATGCATCCTCCTTTTTGGCAACCTCGAGGTGGAGGATATATGGATGAGTTTGCGCTGGGCTATGTTTTTTTATGGGGATTTTTTTGTGATCACTAGTTTTTCTTTTTCTTTATAGTTTAAGGATTTCTTTTATATTCAAATAAATAAATTACCATTTGTTTTGGGAGAAAGAGTTTCCTTATAGGAGAATTGAACCTTGATGAATGGCCTAACATAAGGACTAAGTTTGCAAAATAAGAGAAACATGTATGTAGATTATTTTAACTTCCTTCAATGTTTTATTTTCAACTGAACATTGAGAGTGATTTTTTCTTCTAGGATATATTGTTGGGTTCTCTCATCAGTGGTTTTCAAAGACAACTTTTCTTTTACATTTTGTATTATATTTAGTTGTGCTTTTGAGGAATAATTTTTCAATGTTAGTTAAGTGAATTTTCATTTTTGTCGAGTGTTCTATTGAATGAATTTGAAGTTTAACCACAAACTTGAATTTTATATGTGTGGCTCTAGTGCATGCATAATAGTTTGTTTTGATGCATAGAAATATAAATTCATTCTCTTTCCCTTGCGAAGGGTCGTATGTTGAATTTTTGTTTTTATTTTTTGTGTTGTGTTTTAAATATTTTTCTTGATGTCATTTCTTTCCCTAAAAATTGAACATTTTCCATTCCTAAATCAAAATTTTGTAACCGAAAGCATGCAAAATATCCCTTCCTATTGAGGAGTGTATGGCTATTCATCAATGTATAGGGGGATTCAGTGTGCTCCTAGCCATGTGGGGCCTAAAAAAAATGAAAAACCTTGTATATTTTTCCACTAACACCCTCTAACTCAATCCAGTTGCTAGCGAGAAAATCCCCCTATAACTATACTAGGGTTCTAAGTATAGAAAGACAAAGGACTCCCTTAAAATTAAACCTAATTCCTACACTACCCAAAACATTTCACACAAATGAACATAAAATAATGGAAGACTAAGTTAGAAGTAGTACCTTTGATCCAGATTTTTGATGCTGACCTCCTCGAGCTTCGTTCATTCCTTGGATGTTGGTCTCCTCCCAAAGTTGACCTGCATCAACTCTTAAGAAAACAAGGCTACCAATATTCTATCTCTACTCATCAATTAGGGTTAGATATAAATAATTATGCATAAACTAAATAAAATACATAAAGATATGATTTGGGAAAGAGAAAAAAATTATTTTATTCAATATTCAAATATTGAAAATTACAACCTTTGGAGGACGATACTCTATGAACCTGGTTCAGGCTCCTCTTGAAAACTTTCCAAGTGCACCTTCCAAATTCCGTCTCTCACAATATGTTGATCACTTCATGAGAAGGGAAGGGATTGTATGGGAGAAATGGGATAGAGAGGGAATGTTGAGACAAGAACTCAAAAAAGGTTGCAAATACTTGGGCAAGGAAGGAAAGGGAATTTTGGCAGAGTTTCACCGTTATAATGCTTGGTTGTGGAATGAGACCCCAAGACCTCCTTTTATATGAAAAAAACATATTTATTCAGTTTGGGGACAGGCTATAGAAGGTGAAGTGGTTGGGAAACCTCCAATAGCTCGTTAATTCCACCGAATTTCTTGCAACTTTTTTATTTTTGCAACTTTTGGAGGTATATGCGGGTTGTTTAGTGTGGAACTAGTGTATGTACATGGGGTGTCTATCATGAAACAAGTGTATATATCCAGAAAGTAGTGCAGTAGGGCACGCACATGCTCTAAAAAATGGTTTTTTAAATAGAGTTCTTGAGCAGTGATTTGACAAATTATGCAAGTAGGAAGGCCAATGCCATGTATGAATAAGTAGGGAATTTTAGGGATATAATATATTCCCCCTAATGTATGAGGTTAGAAGAGAAAATCATGGCCGAAATACATTACAATATCTTCACCAGGGGAATGCACGAAGTCAAGTGAGCTTGGTGTTGATATTGTGGTAGTTGCAGGAGGTATTTACCTCCACATGTAAGCCAAAAAAGAATAGAATATTCTGGGAAGCAAGAAGAAACCATAATGAGTTGGAAAATAACCCTAAAAGACAAGTCTCCTCAAGAGGATAATTTGTATTAAGTTATTAACCTCCAAGAGAAGAAGTCAGCTAGAAGAAATATTATATACTAAGTAAATAGACACCCATAATGAGAAGTCGGCCCAAGCAGTTAGCTAGAATTAGTATAAATACATGAGTTCAGTCTTCATTCTGGCAAGCATTCTCACAATTTTAGAGTAACACTTGTGCGCACTGCAGTTTCTCAGTTTGTGCACAAGTTTGGACGAGAGTTGTCGTTGCAGCTGCTGCAACTAGCAGTTTTCGGTTTTGTCTTGGACCATCTCTTAGTTATGGTTTGGAAAATCAGATCAACTCTTGTTTGGTGCGCTATCCTTAGATAAAGGTGTTCTACCCTTTGTTTGGCTATCTAGCCTAGGTTTTTCTTCTAGAATGATTCTCTGTCAAGGTTAAGGTGCTCGAAGGGTGGCTTCGGCCTATGGTTGGGTGATAATAGTGATACTGTTGATGGTAAAATGATCACATCCATTATATTCTAACAGGTTATGGGCCCACACCTCCTTCATTCAATATAAGAGCTGCAAGGAAGCATAGCCATAAGGATATTAAGCTCATTGAAGAACTGTCACTAGGGTTTCTAGCAGGAGTAGTCACCAAGGCACTGTAGCTAGGGTTATTAGAAGGTGTAGTTGCAGAAACCCTAATCCTCTCGTTGAGGCACCTTAAGTGAAGGGATTGACCTAATGTCCAGATATACCAGTGTGCACTATCCTAGTGCATCTCTTGGTACTCTCAGCAAACCAAGATGTCAAGTTTGAGTTTTTGGTCAAATCTAGGGTTGACCAAGCCAAAGAATCCATGACCTACTCCATCAAGTCAGAAAACAAGTTAGATGGAGCTTATAACTTTATAACATGGAAGAAAAGGATTGACCTCATCCTTGCCAATAATAAAGTGTTGGATATCGTGAAAGTAAATATCGCGAAACCAGAGTTTGAGGAAGGAAAAGAGAAAGAACCGGAATACAATGTAGTTATGGAAAAGTTCAAACACGGTGACATCAATGGCATGAGTATCATAGTGGAATCTATAAAATACCACTTGATACCCTACATATCCTATATTGACTCATCGAAGAATATGTACGATGCCCTAGCAAACCTCTTCTCAGTCAAAAACTTTGGACAAGTAATGAATCTGAAGAATGAGCTCCATGACATGAAGATGAATGATGATGACATCATAACATCATACTTTGTGAAAATATCCCAGTTAAGAGATCAACTACAAGATATTGAAGAGATCACTTCAGATAAGGAATTTGTAAACATAGTACTCAATGGTATTCCCAAGACATGGGATGCATTTTCCGCAAGCATGAACACAAGGAAGGATTGTCCTACATTTGAAGAACTTTGTAGTTGATGTGCTCAAGAAGAATCAATGATCAGTGCAAAAGAGAAACCCCAAAATAACTACGATGAACAAGCCTTTACAAAAAGATTCAATAATTTCAGGGACAAAAGGAAGTTTGGCTCAAGGAAGAAGCCAAATCAAAAGAAAGACATGTCATAAATACAATGCTTCAACTATCGAAAGTATGGTCACTACAAGAATTATTGTCCTGAGCTAAATAAAATTAAGGGTGCACACAAAGCATCAGTTTCCTAAGAAAAGGAACCTACAAATAAGAACAAGCAGGATAAAACAAACTTCTTCTTCTAAGACAAGGTAACAATACTCTTCATAGTTCTTGTTAGTTGTACATACAATGTTTTCTGTACATATCTTGGATATCTACTTCTTAGAAGATAATATGTTCAAAGAGAAACTATGCCTATGGAATAACAACAAGATAAGGAATACTATCACTATGACTATAAGACAAGCTGCAAGATAAGCTTAAATTAGAAAGAAACCTGGAAGAAGTAAAGACAGAAAGAAGCCAGTGATCAAGAGGAAATTGGAAAAATATTTGTAACACTTTGCAGAAGGCAATAAGGATGCAAACAGAAGCATGGACTCTGTTAGATGGAGGGAGCCATTTATATAAAGAAGAGCATGTATTCATAAATGAAGAAAGGATTAGGAGGGAGCTAATCCCATGATCCATTAAAGATGATGTAATATATATCCATCGTAGAAACCATGAAAAGAAGTACATGTTCAGTTCGACCTTAGAAGAAGTCTTCTTCGAAAAGAAGCCTTAAAGTATCCCTAGTTTTCCATCCACATCTGTGATCCTATGATGAAAAAAAGAAGTGGAATCTCTAGGGAATGGAATCTATAAGAAACTCCATGGACCCAAGAGCTAAAGAGAAACATGAGGAAGAACATGAAGATTCTAAGAAAGAAAGAAAATCCAGAACAACTAGTCATTGTATCAAGAATCACAAGATTACCAGCATGATATGAACTCACTAAAAGAAATCAAGCAGAGGAACTGGAAGTTCTGATGAAGAATAGTGTATGGAAGACTTATGAATGAAATCATTGCGAGATATAGAACTAGAGGTTCTCCCAAATGGAGGGAGAATAATATGATGATTACTCATTCCAGTAAACCAGACATACCTCTACATAAGTCATTATATCATTTGCAATATCCATGGGTTGGATTTTTACATCAGATAAAGGAAAAGACTGTTCTTCAGAGCAATTGAACAAAGAGCATATGAAGAGAAACCTCAAATCTTTGAGGCATACCAGAAAGAGACCTTTGTATGCAGATGGAAGAAGACAACTTGGTGGAGAACCTCCAATGCACAACATAAGTGTGGTGGATATTTTCTATAATAGAGATATTATATCAGAATGATTACTCAGAAGATCAGTACGATGGATTGCCAATCCATGACAAATATCTCATGATGACAGAAGAATTGCCACATGGATATGCTCTAGTTTGACCCTTGCCATGATGTTGTGAGCTAGCAGGAACCAAAGAGGAATCCAACAATGATAAAGTTTATTGATCAGAGTTATGTGAAGCCTTCAGAGAAAACTAGTGTTCCAGACCAAAGTACATTTGAGATCAATCATTACATTATCCATGATGAAGTCTAGAAAGGAGAAAGTGGTTCTCCAATACATATCTCCATAGATGAGAAGATAGGCAGAAATTTTGGTAAAGATTATGTCGAAGATGAAAGAGATTGCTTACTCAAGTTGGATCTCGTGGAGACGACTTCCTCATTGAAAAAGGAAGATATGACTCCAAGGATGGGAAGGAGCACTGATGTATTATTGATTTATGGACAATCATTTTTCAGTTCGAAAAATGGTCCAGGATGAGTTGTTCCTTTCCAGTTCGGAAAGTGGTTTGATATTTCTGATCGACAAGCATTTTCCAGTTCAAAAAATGGTCCAGATCGAACGATCATTTTTGTAATGAAAACAATTCGAAGGATTGTTGATGTACTATAGACAATGATTTCCCATTGTGGTTAACATGGGGAATGGTCTAGGGAAGTCTCTCTCCTTGAGGGTTACTCAAGAATACTGGCCTGCCTCGTCGGACAACGATTTCCCATTGTGGATAACATGGGGAATGCTCTATTTTGGAGGTTGGTGCAGGACAGTCATTTCCTTTGGAAATGGTCCAGACACTCATTCCTTAGGGAAGATTCATTCTCTCTAGGTTTCACTTTGTTTAGTGCTAGAGGAATGGCCCAAGGTGGGGAATGGTCTAGGTTCAAAAATCAGGACAAGCATTCCTTAGGGAAGATTCATTCTTTCTAGGTTGCACTTTGTTTAGTGCCAGAGGAATGACCCAGGGTGGGGAATGGTCCAGGCTCAGAAATCAGGACAATTATTCTTCCTTTCCTGAGAAGAATAGTCCAGATAGCTCATCATTGATGTTTGAACTTTTGAGGCAAGATGTCCTTCCAACATCTCATAGATGTGAGTGGAAGAATGGCCCAGATGATTCAATTCATATCATAACATTGTTTCTGTGCAGGTTGATATCAGATGATTGTTATGAAGATTGTATGTCTCTAGACAGTAGATGTATATTACTGTGGTGGATGTGTTCCACTGTTTGTGACTATACGTCACTGATCAAGTACCTGTGTGCTACTTGGTGTGGTAGTGTACCACCAGATCATAGTTGTTTACTACTATGGATAGAAACAGTTGTGTTCTATTGAATGATATTGTTTCGATTACCTTGAAGACTATCAACAGTGTTGAAAATGATTATCATTTAGATGGATGATCAATGGACAAAGATTTCCCAGACAAAAAATGGTTCAGGACATTTATTCTTCTAGGACATATGTCTGGATTATTAAAGTGGATCTTGTGTCACTCTGTGGTGTGAGTGACTTATCCATCATCATGTCTAATTACTTCAAGTATGGTTTTGAGAGATTATGCAGTTGATGACACTAATGGTGATGTTGGTGCTCATGATCTAGTCATGAGATAGTCTATACAACTATGTTTATGCTACCAGGTGAATGGTATGTTTGTGCTCAAGACCATTACCTGTAATACCTCCCTAGTTAGGAGGGAGTGTTGATATTATGGTAGTTGCAGGAGGTATTTACCTCCACGTGTAAACCTAACGAGAATAGAATATTCCAGGGAGCAAGTAGAAACCCTAATGAGCTGGAAAATAACCCTAGAACACAAGCCAACTCAAGAGGATAATTTGTATTAGGTTATTAGCCTCCAAGAGAAGAAGTTCTCCAGAAGAAATATTATATACTAAGTAAATAGACACCCAGAATGAGAAGTCATCCCAAAAAAATAGCCAGAATTAGTATAAATACAGGAGGCCAGTCTTCATTCTGGTAGGCATTCTCATAATTGTAGAACAACACTTGTGCACACTACAGTTGTGCGCAAGTTTGGAGGAGAGTTGTTGTTGCAACTGCTGCGGCTAGCAGATTTCGTTTTTGGCTTGGACTATCTCTTGGTTATGGTTTGGACTATCTGATCAACGTTTGGTGCGCTATCCTTAGAGAAAGGTTCGCTAGCCTTTGTTTGAATATCTAGCCTAGGGTTTTCTTCTGGAACGATTCTCTGTCAAGGTTAAGGTGCTTGGAGGGTGGCTTCAACCTATGGTTGGGTGACAATAGTGATATTGTTGATGGTAAAATGAGCACATCTATTATATTTTGACACTTGGGACCATATTTCGAGAGGTACCATCTGCAAAACAACAATTATCACTCTGAGGAAGGCATACCCATGCTTGGGATTAAATAAATCATGGATTCCAATCATGTACACTATAGATCCATGTCATATAAATATAGAAAGTGTAGCCCCACGCAATACACATCAGATCTACATCTCAAAGGAATTCAAAGATATACAATTACAATATGCACCGTCAAGAATACACTAATGCCTGTGGCTGGAGATGAGGACTTCATAGCTCGAGAAACAACTTAAAGATATTCAAAAATCATGTAGGAGTACAATGTGAGTGTAATAATCACTACCCAAAGGTCGTCGACAAGCCATCAAGAAAATACTGGAGAATATCGATGATTTGGCAAAGAACTTCATTGATTTTGAATCTAGACTTGACTATACTCTCGGGATGGCCAACTCATGAAAGTTAAGAGACAAAATGCAGAAAGTATGACTCGGGTTGGGTAAAACTTGCCTTGGAAAAAGGAGCGAAAGATGGTCAAAATCAGCCAACGTAACATTGACATAAGTTTGTGATGTTGGAGGCATCGAAAACTCTCCGTATGCTTGGAAGAGTAACCAAACAAAGGAGGACACAAATCTATGTTGTTAGAATAGCTTCCTAAGGTCACACTATATCCCAATTATTGACGAATAAAATAAAGGATGTGCTTTTTCCAAGGCCGACTATCTTTGCTGCTGAAAAAGAAATGTATATTCTCGTCCCCTCCTTTTGGAATATTTGATTTTTAATTTTTAACGATATTTAGAAAGAATAAAACAATTCTACATTAAAAAGGAGGAACGTGTGTCGCAAGCAAGAAAATTGGTTCCAAGCACATGGGACATACTAATGCTCAAGGCAAGGAGACATGTGCAGGATAAGGACACTTGCGGAAACTTTCGCCATGGGTCAAGGTGTCAGATCGCAGAGGAAAAAAGTGTTGCAAGGATTAACTATAAAGAATGCTTCAAAGGTTCATTTAAGAGCAACTTGGAGCTGACATTAGGCCAAATATGCAAAGATGAGACCCACAATGTGATTAAGAATGACTCAACAAGACCCCTTCCATGTAAATTTTTACGATCCCAGAGAAGGCAATCTCTGTTGTTTTTTCACATTTAGAGAGTCTGAAAAAATGTTAAAAATGACTACACGGGGTACCTTTTTTGTAGTTAATCCAATTGTTTATAAAAAGGGTTAAACTTGCACCGAAAAGATGTATTTTCGAAACAATTTTGTTGAGAGTGACAAAGACAATATCACTCAGCTATCTTTTCAATTCTAAGGAGACTAAAAAGATCTTAACTATGGACTCAAAACATTTTTCTGAGTTTATTATCCTTATCTCGAAAAAGTATAAAAGTAACTGAGGAGAAATCTCCCGGTGAGATGAATCTCCCAAGGCTTACATTTTTCAGCAATAATCTACTAGCTAGAAAAACAGTTAAACTCATGCCAAGTAGATGTTATTTTGGACCAATTTAATGAGTGTGAAGGAACAAGGTCACTCGACAATCTTTTCAATTTTAGGGAGTCTGAAAAGAGATTAACTATGGACTCCGGGGGGGGTTCATTTTTTATACGTAATCTCGAGGGCCGGAAAAAGGTGGCCCAAAAAATGTGATAAACCAAAACCAAGGATATTGTTCCCTTATTTCGATAAAGTAAGTTCCTCGAGCCCATAAAAGGGTTAAAATTACGCCTGAGAATAATCTTGTAGCGAACCAAAGGTCCTAGAGAATACCTTTATTCATAAAATTAACCATGCAGACCGAAAAAGGGGTAAGCTACCACTAGACAAATGTCCCTTCAAATTTGACTTTGGCGAGCATGAAGGGAAAAAATATCTCTCAACAATATTTTCAATTTTAGAGAGTCTGAAAAGGTCTTAAAGAAGACTCCAAAGGGATAATTTTCTCAAGTAATCCATATGATATTGAAAAGAATAAATACAGTATCGTCGGATGCTGCTTTCGAATTTTAAAGCGAGCTTGAAAGAAAACAAAGCGTTCTCATTAGGGAGTACAGAGGGTGAGGCGAAGAATGATGATTAGTAAGAAGAATGAGGCCTCAATATGTAATCATGAAAGGACTAATCAAGGACTCCCAAGCCTATAGTCAAAACTGAAAGCATAGATTCCAAAATGCATCAAAGGATCTACCTAGGGAATCCATGTAGAGGTAGGCTCTACCACCTAATTACGACACTTCTAAAGTAGCAAAGAAGGTTCTATGTGACACTTCGGTGGGGTCAATCCTATGGAAAAGTGGAAAAGAGAACAAGATGTAGAAAGATGGTAGTGAAAACCTAACTTATATGAAAAAGTTGGAAAAAATGACTTTTACCAAGGGATGACGAAAATCTAACCAACCCCAAAATTAATCACCAACCCAAAAAGAGAAAAATACCAGAATGTCTCGTAGATAACTCAAAAGAGAACTTGATTAGCCATCAAGCCAGGAAAAGTGAAAAAGGGGACTAAAAAATGGAAATAAAGGCCAAAAAAGTCTATAAATAGAGGTGGACAACTAATTTTCACCATTGCAAATTGGAAATTAAAAAAAAAAGTAAAAAAAACCCTTCATCAAAAGAGTGAATTCTAGGAGCTATGGTGGATGAAAAACCCTCCTACTTGGACCAAGTAAGTACAAAATCCTTCCTCTTGCATTTCCATTCTTCTATTGTTATTTATTTTTGAGTTTGGGAGGTGTGTACCCTTGTAAAAGGGTCATGTCCACGTGTATG